>CM055096.1:28005601-28151994 GCA_029204225.1 Diphasiastrum complanatum | reverse complement strand
AATCTTATCTTTTCAAACTATGCTTCTTTTCTGCTTTTTCTGTGAATGTAGGCTAAGATCATCAGCACCCACGTTTTATAAACGAATCTTATGCTTTACTCTTTTTGGTTTTGCATCCAGGCATGTGGGGTTTAGTTCAGAGCAGGCGTCAGTCAAGGATTATTCCGTGGGCAGTTTTGATTTCTGCCATGCCATTTACGAATGGGCTGAGAAAGGGGCAGTAATAGATGTTGAACATCTAAAGAGTGAAATCAGGAATGGTTAAGTGGAATAGCACAATCATCTATAATCAAGTTCTGAAAGTAGACAAAAAGTACAAGTAAGATGGACTGCCGAAAAAGCTAGAATAGTTTGGTTTGAATTTGCTCTTTGGTATTCGGATCACGCGTGGTTTTTTCATAGCAGGTACAAAACGATATTTTTGATAGGAAGACGTTATTGCAGGACCAGTAGTAATAGTTAGCTTGGGTTCCCATAGTTCTTGCAAAAGGGTCAACATATTTACGTCCTTACAGCTACAGCGTATCTCTGTTGGTGTGGTTTTCCAGAATTGGAGATGACTAGTAAAGAATTTTTTTCCAGGATCGCCGAAGGGGTTGAGTGAGTGGCTAAATATTCTAGATTTTTGTAATAAAGGCATGCCTTCGAAGATTCTTCCAGAAAAAAATGAGGGATCAGAGAAAAGTGCGTCTATCAAATAGTAAGAACAACATCTCCAAAACGCCAGTCGAAGCCCTTTTTGGAGAAAAAATGGGGGATCAAATCGAAGAGCTTCCATCGAAAAGCAAGAACAACATCTCCAAAACGCCAGTCGTGCAGAAGTTGTATGATATTTGCAAGTCCTCATTCACATCGCCCGAGAAGCATCCTGCAAAGACAGCAGTTGAACGAGTTCGAGGAGTCATTGGTAGGCGACTGCAGATTACGCCTTTTTTTGTTGTCTCTTGTCAATCTCTCTTGTTTCATTGAGGCCTCGATTAAGATTTTTCTAATTTATTATATGCTTACATAACGATTTCACACGAGTCGACTCCACCATATGCTTACATAACAATCAATTGTTAATTCTGCTTATTTGGCTGTCAATGGGTAGATGATCTATAACTCTAATTATCCAGTTATCGAACCAAATCATACTAATCATAAACTGGCTTCTTATAGTAGGTATTCGATTGTTCTTGCGCGTTCAGTTAAAATAGGAATCAAAGCTAAGCTTCAAGTTGTGAACAGCCTTTTTAATCGTGCATAAATAGTGCACAGGATTTGGGTCCTATACATCAAGCAATAAAGCTTCAATTCATGTTTTTATCAAACTCAATCTTTACCTGATGTGAATTTGTCGTTTTGTTATACCTTTTTTTTCATGTGGTAGTGTCCATGCATCTACTGCTTTTGCAGTCGTGACAGAATTGAGAGCTATAAGTGAAATGTCAGTTGTTAGCGTTGTGTCAATCATTTAGTGAGTTCTTATACGATGCAGAATCAGTTTGCTAGCAGCTATTTTAGCTGTTGATCTAATTATTTCTAAGCATTGCAATTCAGGAAGAAGGTTGTGTATGCTGACATTGTTTTCAGACATTTTGGAGGTTATTAATGATTTATTCTCCTGAATGCTTTATACTTAGATAATATTTACACAACATCGTGTATAACATAGTAGCATACTGTAAATTTTCAAAAGAGTATCAATCTCCAACGTAGACATCAAGAACGGGCACTTGAAGGCCCTCCTACAAAAACACCACCATGGAGATTTTTTTCTCCGAAACTCTCAATTCCTATAATTATCAATTACCAAAATGAGAAGAGGCGCGATTGATCTGTACTGTGGAATTCATTTAAGGGTCGATTTTTGTGTGTCAGGTCTGTGCCAAATAATCATTAGTGACCATATGAAGTCTACTATGATCGATGAAGTGCTTTAAGGTCTACAGAAACCCCATGTGTCACAGAACAATAGTTTAAGCCCTAATTACATGTCCATAACAGTCTTCTATAAGAATGTGTCTGCAACCAACATTAGATTTTCGCATCGTTGGAATGATATCCGAGTAGCCATTTTGCTTCAAAGGCTGTGCCAATGGCATTTATGATAAAAGAAAGAGATTGGCATATCATATCATAGACTCGCTTAGCACGAATCTTGTCATTCTGTTTCAGTAAAAGCTTTGACATCTCATTGTGTATATAGAGGTGCTGTATGTGTACTCATATTTGACACTTCGATTGATGTCTTTATCTGGCAGAAAAAATTAGTTGCAGGGATCTTGGATTGACAGAAATTGCATTACAGCAGCATGCCAGAGGCTTTGGCTTTTTTGGGGCAAATGGGCACGGGGGACAACATTCTACTATGTTAGCTCGATGGACACCACCCATATCATATCTCCATATATACGAGAGTGATAACTTTTCTGTAAGTAGTTGAGACACATTACAAGTAGAATAAGCAGAAAAAGGATCGTATTTGAGAACTAATGATATATCGTAACCTCTGTTGTAAAGCTTTCATTCAAAAGTGTTTAATTGTCACATTTGGATTTTGCATTACTTTCAGAATGCGAGAACTGTGCTTCCTTGTTGATGAGTCTGAACTGAGATTCATGTGCAGATGGGAATATTCTGCCTGCCAACTCTGGCTGTCATACCTTTGCACAACCATCCGGGGATGACCGTCTTCAGCAAACTTCTTTATGGCTCTATGCATGTCAAGGCTTATGATTGGCTTAATCCAGTGGACGAAGGAGCTGACCTCTCTTCAAAACGTAAGTTTATTTATTTAGCGTAGGAGCATTGCTGCAGATTGAAGGGCAACTCTACCCTTCAAAAAAATAGGTTCTTGTTAAAACTGAAGGAATGCTCATGTATTTAGTTTGATATTTGAAGGGTGCATGATTTAGATGCCCTTCATTTGAAGGGCAAAAGGCCTAAAACGGGCATTTTGCCCTTCAATCTGCAGCACTGCGTAGGAGTCTTTGTTTTACGACATAGTCAAAATTATGTTTCCTTTTCTGAAAGGGTTATACTTGATCTTAGAACCTTGGGGAGGCTGTCTTTTGGAGCTGGATCTGACCTTTTTTATTCCAGGGAGGTTGTATAGCATCTATTGCTAGAGAGACAAAGAGAGGCCAGAGAAAGAGTGTTTGAAAATGCAATTTTAGGCCTATGTGTAGGATCAACCTTGTATTTTTGAGGTAGTTGAGGTTCCTTGCTATGCTAATCACAGGATAATAAATGTATTTGGTTTATATGAGCTGTGAGGGTGAAATTTTAAGGTTTAGATAGCGAATGAAATATTGTGATGGGAGTAGGAATTATGCGTTTTGTTTCGGAAAATTGTTCAAAGGTGGTTGTTGTTATGTCCTTGACCAGTACATAGGATATAGTATACTCCTAGTCTTGGATACACGGCACTCCAGTGAAACAAGCTCTTAGTTATGCCACATCATACTGGACGTGACCCGAAAGTAACTAATATCCTTGTGAGGCCCATAACACACTAAATGGAGTTTAAACAAGGTATGAGACAGTGTATGCATGTGTAGAGTTATCAATAGCAATTTTATGAATAGTTGGTCCATGCATAGGACTCTATTCTAGGTGAATCTATGTATAGGGAACATAGGGCTATGCATGGCTATGTGCCCAGGATGCTTTTGGCTCTATATAAGAGGTCCAAACTCGCCCTCTTCCTCATCATGGTTCTTGATTCATTGCCAGGCTCTCACTCTACATTCATGCTTCTTGTTCCTTGGCTTGGGGGTGAGGCTTCTAGAAATTGATTGGATGCTTCTACTTGGCTGAGTGGTTTCTCCACAGTGTGTTATCCTTTGTGTTTAGGATTTGTAAGCAAGATCTAAGGAGCTTTCCTTATAGTGGTATCAGAGCAAGGCTTACAAGTTTGGAGAGGTGGTGCTCTTCATTGGAGTTTGGTGGTATTCAACTAGTATTCTCATCCAAGGAGAGGAGCAAGGTTGCAAGTTGATGGATCTTTCTAAATTCAATTTGCATGTTCCATATCTCTCTCAAATTCATTGTGGTTTATGAAGAATTGTGCTAGGAAATCAATTTTGGTGTCTTTTTTGGAGTTTTAGCATGTGTAGTTCAAAACTAGCTAAGGATCTGAAATTTTCAACAAGTTAATACACTTTGAAGTAGTTGAAATTCAATTTGCATGTTGGATCTTCCCATGTATTTGGATTCTAGGCTCTTTTGTGGCCAAATTTGGCTTGTTTTCCATGATTTTGGCACAGAATGGAGGGTATAATTCAAAATCCAGCAAGATCAGATTAATTGATTGGTTGTATCTCTGTATTTTGGATTGCATGTGGATTTGGAAAACGTTCTTGCCATTAATTTCCAATTGGGCATGGTGAAAAAACCTAGAAAGGGCTAAAATTCATGATTTTTGCTTGTTTTTTTCATGAAATTGGATGGTAGGAGGTTGTTGAACATCAATTGAAACTGGGAAAAGATGAATCATAGTCTTTTGAAGCTGTCCTAGAAGTTAGAGCCAAGAATTCCAAGAATTGGGTTTGTAGGAAGTAAAAAAGTGTCAAAAATTGACCAATTCTGGTGAATTTTAGGGGATGGATTTCTCTAAATCCATAAGGGGATCATTGTGGATTTTTTCCAGCATGTTTTGTATTCCTTTTTACCTTCCCAGCAAGCTATCAGACCTGTAATTTGATGGGTAGAGGCTTATGTTTCAATTCCATCAAGTTTGTAGCAATTTTGACTTCTAGAAACCAAGAATTCATGGTTCTCAGCCCATACTGCTTCATAGGATCTGTATGAAGGCTTCATGGAACTCTTAGAGACCATTTAAGACTGTTTGGATCATCACTTTTAGGCTTGGTTGAGTGTTTGCATGTTTTTGGACATATTGGTCTTGAAAAAGTGCGCCCTCCTACAGCTTAATTGGTTGTTTTGAACTCGCACGTGTGAGTCCTAGGTGGCAGGCTGACGTGGCAAGTGTCTTGTTCACTGGGTCTCCCTCTGTACTGAGCTTTACAGCACCCAATCTGGTGTCCTGTAGCGAAGTTTTGCAATTTTGTCAGTAAAATTGGTAAAATTTCCAATTGTTCTGATTGCATGCATGAGAGAAAGAATAGAACCTTAGTTGAATCAGCAAAGTGCATGTTATCACATGCGACACTTCTGAAGTCCTTTTGGAGGTACTATGCTTGCATGGAATGTATGCATGTGGTTTCTCAAAGTGATTCTGACATGCATGAGTAGTTTAGATCTATTTTGAGTGGTCATATGCATGTACTCTGACGGTTAGATACAAAACTGGATTTTATAGTTGACAATTTCCGTAGAACTGAATTTTTACGTAAAATTCCGTAAAGTAAAAAATCAGTTTAATGTCGCATGTCTTGCATGCCTGAGAGACATTAACAGAGTAAAATTAAAAATCGAACAAGTGAATTGAATCTTCGATTTCGATTGCTTAATAACTGACTGTGATTTTTTTATGAAATTTTAGAAAACGTAAAATTTAAAAAAAAAATTAAAAGTGCGAAAACTTGAAATTTTTAGTTTTTTCCAGTTTCTTGTAATGTCTATGAAATTTACTAAAAATAGTGATTTGACCATGCTGGAGTCAATTTCAGTCAGTTTTTGGTCAACAATACTTCACTATGAGTTAATCTGTTATTAACTTAATTTAGTAATTTCCAGGGTAGATATCTCGAAGAAACTTCAAATCAAGCTACAAATCCAGATGCGCCATCTTATATGGTGATTTGTCAGTAGTTGAGTACGGCACTCAATGATATGAATAATCGTAATCTGATGAGAGATCAACAAATGGAGGTTTTGTTGAATCAAAGTCAAATTGATGTTTTCACCCAATCTCGGGTTTCAACCGGAGGTTTATGCAGGCGAGAAGAAGGAGAAGAAACCTGAGGTCGTCGAGGACTGGCTGGCCAAGTGGAGTAGTTACTTCAATCTGCACGGTGTTCCTGATGAGAAGAAAATTGAAAGTGTCGTGTTGTTCTTACGCGACAAAGCGTCATCGTGGTGGCGAGATTTACTGGTGAAGCCAACTACTTGGGAGGCATTTGCGGAAGTTTTCAAGAAAGCTTTCGTAGTTGCTGATGACGTGGACTACTTACTACCTGAAGTTCGTGAACTGCAAAATGGGTACAAAGAGTTTAGACTCTTATATCCAGGAATTCATGGACCTATGGAATAAGGTTCCATCATTCGATGCGAAGTTGGCACTTTGGCAGTTTGTCCTAGGTTTGTCAGCCGACTATTAGAACAAATGCAGGCGAAATGTGCTTCAAAGCCTCGAGGATGCGTTTCGGATCACGAAAGCATATGATTCCACAGTAGTGGCATCCAGGAAGCAGTTTGCACAAATTCCAACCACTTTGAAAACCAAGAAGGGTAAGAAGCGCGGTCCAGGCCAAGCAAAATATTTTGACGAATTAGATCAAGCAGCATCAGAACCCAGGAAGCCGAAGAGAAAGAGATTCAAGAAATCTATGTCGCGGGAAAAGGCTAAAAGAGAGAACTTATGTTTTGTTTGTAAGAAGCCTGGACATATGATGAAATTTTGTCCAGAAAGGAAGAAAGTGTTTACTCACATGATTGAAATCCCAGGAGGCAATGGTAAGACTTTGGAAATTAACCTGACTGATTGTGAGTGTGACTGTTCTTGCCTAATGAACTTTTGGAAATTAACCTGACTGTTCTTTTAGTACTACTTCTTTCTTGCCTAATGAACTTTTTCGTTTAATTGGCACAGTTAAAGATCAAGAAGTGAGTATTTTATTGGACAGTGGTTCAACTCATAATTTTATTAATTCTCGTCTTGTGCAGAAACTCAGCTTGGAAACTGAAGCCAACAATCATAGATATAAAGTTTATCTCGCTTCAGGAGCAGAGTTGGAAACTTGGAACGTGAAAGTCCCGAAGCTCCCAGTTTTGATGCAAGGACACATAGAATTAGTTAATTTTCATGTTTTAGACCTAGCTCGTACTGATTTAATCTTAGGTTACGAATGGTTATTTAGTAAATCGCCTTCTCTGTTAATTGATTTTGAGAAGCATGTTTTCACTTTCAAGGAGGGTAATAAGGTAGTTACATTATTTGGCAGTAATTTTGTACGTCCGTTGGATCAGATTTCTATAGTTAATGAAATGGAAACATTGGATTATTCTGATTATGAAGTTTTTTCAATTTATGTTATTCCAGTTGTGGATGTTCTTGAAATGAATCTAAATGGTTGTGAATTCTTAGCAATTCTTAACTCAGTAAATTTAGATCGTGAACAAGCAGTGAAAGAACAGATCATAAATGAATTTAGGGATGTTTTTCCATCTGAATTACCTCATGGTTTTCCACTGTGACAACTTTATAGGTTCTCCCAGAAAGAGGAGACAAAGATTTCAAATCAAATAGAAAACTATCTGAGGATGGGACATATACAACCTAGTAAATCACCATGGGGCGCTCATGTTCTTCTTAAAGCGAAGAAAGATGGAGGTTTCCGGAAATTGTGTGGATTACAAGGGGCTTAATAAAGTGACTATAAAGAATAAATATCCAAGATGGATGACCTTGTAGATCGCTTGGGTGGAGCACGGTATTTCACCAAGATAGATCTTAGGACAGGGTACCATCAAATAAGAATTAAGTCGGAAGATGTCCAAAAGACAGGATTTCGTTCTAGATTTGGTCATTATGAATTTCTAGTGTTGCCATTTGGATTAACGAATGCTCCAGCAACGTTCCGGCAAATGATGAACGATTTATTTCGTCCATATTTGGGGAAGTTTGTGATTGTATTCTTAGACGACATTCTCGTTTACAGTAAATCCTTGGTGGAACACGTAGAACACTTAAAAATCGTCTTGATGAAACTCCGTCGGGAGTTACTCTACGCTAAAGAGTCCAAGTGTGAATTCTTTAAGCAAGATTTGCTTTATTTCGGTCATAAGATCACAGTAAATGGGATCAAGATTGACGAGGATAAAATCAAGATTGTGAGTGAGTGGCCAATTCCGGGAACTGTGAGGCAAGTAAGGTCTTTTTTAGGTTTTACACTTTTCTTCAAGAGATTTATTGAGGATTATGCTAAATTAGCAGCACCACTTAATAATCTGACAAAAGGAATTGTTAATAAAAAGAAAAAGAGGAATCAATCTAATCCGCCTGTTGTTTGGAACGAGGAATTGAATCAGTGTTTGGAGAAACTTAAAACAATGATTGTTTCAGCTCTCGTATTACAAATTGCAAATCCAGGTTTATCTTACGTCGTGAGAACGGACGCAAGTGATGTTACAGTTGGAGCGGTTCTATTACAAATGGATAGGCCACTAGCGTTTGAGAGCAAAAAATTCATTGGTCCTCAGTTGCGTTATACTACGCAGGAAAAGGAATTGTTTGCTGATGCACTTAAAACCTGGAGACACTACGTGTATGGTAGTAAGTTTGTAGTGTATACGGATCACCAGCCTCTTAAGTATTTTTGTAATCAACATGATCTTCGGGGGAGAAAAGCTCGATGGGCTGAATTGATGCAAGAATTCGATCATGAAGTCTGTTACATAAGAGACAGCTCTAATAAAGTTGCAAATGCTCTTAGTCGGATCGGTGAACCGAACGAGTTGTCATTCACCCAGATTTCTACGGATCTATATTTTTCACTGAGAGGAAAATATGAATCAGATTTCCATTTTGGTCACATTTGGAACATTGTTCAGATCGGAAGAAATGTGGACAGTGTTGAGTCAGAAACACAGGGGACTCAACTAACTAAGAAAGATAAGAAGATTGTGGAACAGTTCACCACATCCGTTAGATATCCCAAATAAGAAATGGGAAAGCGTATCTATGGATTTTGTAGTTGGACTTCCAAAGACCCAACGACAAAATGATTCTATTTGGGTTGTAGTGGATCGGTTAACTAAGTTAGTTGCATTCATACCAGTCAAGTCAACTATAAAGGCTTCTGATTCAGCCCAGATCTTTGTTGAAAGATTATTTCGGCTGTATGGTTTGCCAAGTGACATTGTTAGTGATAGAGATCCTAAGTTCACAAGTCACTTTTGGTCAGCAGTATTCCATAAACTGGAAACTTCTTTGAGTTTAAGTTCTTCTGATCATCCTAAATCAGATGGCCAGACAGAAAGGACTAATCAAACTATGGAAGATATTTTGAGGACGTATGTTTCTTACATGCAATCTCATTGGGAAGAATATCTCCCACTGGTTGAGTTTGCATATAATAGTAGAAAACATTCTGCTACAGGTTACAGTCCTTTTATGCTTACGTACGGTTTTCAACCTAGATCTCCAGTAAATGTTGAGACGAAGTCTATTAAGATCCAGAAGGTTGCTGATTTTTTGCATGATATGCAAGAAATGTTGCAAGTGGCTAAGGATAGTATCCGAAGTGCTCAGGGTAGAGCTAAACACATTATAATTTGAAATGTGTAGATACTAGATACATCATACTAGATAGCAGTACTACTACTACGTACGGTTTTAAGTTTTAACTTTTGTCGGCCCTCTAGATTCTGTCTTGATTTTGAACTAAGTAGACTAAAACATATAGTGACTCAATGAGCAATGTTCTCACCCTGTTGTCTCTGCAATTGAAACTCTCATCCCATCAACTCTGGAACTGAGAACACCAGTCCATAAGGATGGCATATTCTTCCTCAGATATGGACATGGTGATGGTCAAAGAATGATACGACAATGGCTCAGGCGATAGATATCTAATAGGGAAGCTATAAATGGACAGTACTACAACTTACTAGAGAGAAGCCATCGAGGCAAAGAGATCGTGAAAAGGGTATGACAATGCCTGAAAGAGAGGAAATGTTGACAGAGTCTTAATTGCTCAAGTGCATTAGGAACACCCTAATGTAGGAAGAACAAATGATGTAAACTCCCTAAAAATTGCCAAGAAAATCAGGAAAAAAATGCAGCTCCAAAGGCTGGCAAGATAAAACTTAGAAAGTGCACTTTATAGACATCTGAACCAGGAGCTGTAAAGTCCAATGTAAGTACCCCACTGTAGGCAGTGCCAAAAAGTATTTTCTTTGTCTTGTTATGACTTTTTGGGAAATGGCACTGTGTTTGTATGATTTTGGCTTGTTGTTGAAATGAGATTAGTTGGAGTTTTTTTATGTAAGAGGACCCAAATTGTAGAAGAAACTTTTGAGCTAACCGGTACCAAGCACATATGTGATATTTCATTGACAGCCAGGTTGGCGAAGCTAGTTACAGATCGAGTTTTTACAGCTCCTTGTGAAGTTTCCATATTATATCCAACAAGCGACGGGAACATCCATGCTTTCACAGCAGTAACACCTTGTGCTGTGCTTGACGTCTTGGCTCCTTCATACTCTCCTAAAGATGGACGGAACTGCTCATATTATCGTGAATTTCCCTACTCGAGCATATCAGGTAGTGTCTAACAAGCTTTTTTTGCTTTAACATATTGCTATCAGAGCAGATCGTTTCTCAGGCTTACTGGGTCCCCCTCCATTTGATTTGTTTCTCTGAAGTGATATTTGACATGTCTGGAACGTTTTTTGATGGATCATTGCTGCACAGGTGGTCCTTTCAGTTTGGAACAGAACGTGGGTGCAGATACTGATGACCCAAAATTAGTATGGCTGGAAGAGTTTCAGCCTCCAGATGACTTTGTGATTCGGCAAGGGACCTACCAAGGTCCTATTGTGGTACCTTAGTGAAATTTTTTCTGGCTTCTTTTTCTGTTACCTGGTGTTATAATCAATACACGCTATGCAGAAAAGGTTTTTGCTGCTACATGCATGTGTCCTGTATCATGTCTCAATAACATGTCAGTCACATGTGTGCATAGTTCACCTGCCAAAGTTCCAAGTGTGAATGGTTTTTGTTTCGAGGTGTTGTTCAAGGTACTCACTCGAGCTCCAAATCCTGAAGCTCGTTTAACGACAGTAATCCTTGGCTCTGCCTACAAATGGGCTGCCCTTGTCACTAGTACGCTGTTATGTCTTCAAGCAAAATTGAGTGCTGTGATTCCAAAAGAAATCTAAATGTCTTGTAACTCTACACTTTCTGCAAATTGGTACAGCGGTAGAGACAAGAGACAAGAATTTAGGCATCTGTTGCTACCCTTCTAGGAGCGGTGCAGTCTGCAGGTACATATTTTTGCAAGGATGTTCACATGAGCTGACCTCCGTGAACACCTTTGTTTCCCATTTCTCTTGTTCTCTGGCGCGCTCTCATCGTGCTGCTGTGATGCCATAATTTGACCGCTGTATATTTCGTAAATTTTTTATTGAATAATGCTTGATACACTTGTCAAAAATGTCGAATATGTCAAGGCGATTAAATTCAATAATGGGAAATTTGGATTATCTGAAGTTTCAAACTTTTCTTACAGCAATGGAACAAATTAGCTGGCTGAAATCTCCACATAGATGCAAAGTTTGGTATCGTTTTAAGATCTGAATTTTCCACAAGCACCATGGCATTACTGCTAGCTAATTTCTCTGGGCTTTGGTAAGCAATTCCGCTCCAATATCTCAATGTAGATTCATTTTGCAAAGGATCTAGTCATAATCATTTTTCAGGTCTCGTCTTATCTTTTAAGATCAATGTTTCATTTACCACTGGCAGTGTTGAGTTTGTCTCATTTTACAAAATATGGAAGCGTGGCTCAACAAGAACTCTTTTGCTTGTTTTTGATCATAAAGATGAATCGTTATTCATGAACAGTGCTCTCGAATCATGAAATCACAAGTTTAAGTCATATTTCTTTCATCTTAAATTGCAGATTTTCTTCTGTTTGCATGTAGCCTCTTGCTTTTTCCTTCCCATTCCACAATAGACAAATTCGTTGACAATAATTTATTCCATGAGTTTTTGCAAAGGAGTAGAATTCAAGCCTCTAGGCAAACAAGCACAAGGAACATTTGAGAAATTGAAGAAAGAGAATGGAACAAAAGAGAGCTCACACTCTAATATTCTCACCTAGCAACATGTTCATGAGTGCTCTTGCAAGGATTGTGTGCAAATTTTCATTAGACGAGAGAAAAAGGGAAGTAGCCACTCGCGTGGTAGACACTCATTTTGTTGCTATGTAAGATCTTTTGCTATGAAATTTGGGGCAAAACAGAGATTTAAAGTTATGTAGTTTTTTTGTTCCTTGGAATTTAGCTTATGTATTTCCATGTGTTGTATATATTTCATTCTTATTTTGTATCATGGATGTGAGAAGCATCATTCTTGTTGAGGCAAAAGCCAATCGGATGGATAAAAGTAGCATAAAGCTGCAACTTTGGTTAAATGAATGACAACATGGGATTCATGATCGTTGTGATTTTTATGAATGTTTTCCCTATCATACCATGCAAGTTCAAAGTTTTTGTCATCCATGATATAAATGAAAATATACTAACGTTTGTAATTTTTATGGTAAAGGTTTTGTATGAAAGCTCCATTGTTCATGTATTAGCTTAAGGGCTTAATTATAGCAAGCTAATCTACTATCGTATGAACAAGATGTTTTGCATATGTAGGACAGGGAATTGTAATGGGGATATATAATTGTGGGTGGTTAGGTAGGTGGTGGATCTTTTGCTAATATTTATAAATGAGTGAGAGGAACATACATAATAACCAATGACATGTCAATGAGCAATAACAACACATCAGGATATGAAGAATAGAGAGAGAACACAACTCTGTCATGCATCAAGGCATAGAGACTTTGGTTGAGTTAAGGAAAAGTGTTTATAGTAGTTAGATGTATTCCTTTTAAAAGGTTGAGATGGATGATGGAAAAATAAAAGAAGTGGATGTGAAACTAATAAACTCAAAGGTACAACAAGTGTTGGATGAGTTTAAATATGTGTTTTCAAGCAAATTATCAAGAGTAGATCCTCCGACAAGATTTGTAGACAGTATCCTCAAATTGGAACTATGATCAAAACTTGTTGATATTTTGCCAAAAAGTTTGTCATGTTGGAAAGAGAAGAGGTTCAAAAAAAGGTCTAGGAGTTCTTTGATCAGGAGTTTATCAGTTTGAGCATATCACCTTTTGTCTCACGAGTGCTTCTTGTTATGAAGAAAGATGGCACTTGATCATCATGCACTAAACAAAATTGCCATCAAGGCTAGAATTTCAATTCCTCGAGTGGATGATCAGTGGTTGCTCTTAAGGGACACAAGTATTCTCAAAGATTGATCTTCGCTCCGTTCAGCACTTGATCAAGGTAAGTGAGGAGGATCGACACAAAGATGTTTTTCATACCGGCAGAGGGCATTATTAGTTCAAGGTTATGCGATTTGGATTAACGAGCTCATTGGCTACATTTCAAGCCACATCAATATTCATTCATTTTGGTATTTTTTAATGATATCTTAGTTGACATCCGAAAATTAGAAAAAACATGTCTATCATTTAGAGAAGCTCCCTTCCATGTGAGATAAAATCAATTTTGGCTACATTTCTTACCGAGCATTCATTCATTTAATGAAAAACTATAATTATGCAGCATTCGGACAGCACATATCTCATTTATGTTGACATTTTTAGTTATTGAAGAATGATGAATAGTTGACGCTGCAAGGACGAAGAACACTGGTAACACCATCGACATCGGCCTTGGATGCGATGATAGTTCATGCGGAACAGTCACAGAGTGCCAACCACACTATAACTGATCACCATGACGAGAGGATGAGATTCAGCAACCTCACAATCAGGCAGATGCTTTAGAGAGCTTGCAAGCTGAGACTTTGGAATCTGCGGCCCTTCTTTCAGAAATGGAAGTGGAGGACAAAGAAGAAGAAATTGAAGATCAAAACCCTCAGGCAGATAATCTTCAAAAAGATTATTCGACATCCTCTGAGGATGAGAAACCAACTTGGTTCAAAAATGTTTCGAATTCAGTGAAAGATATGATATTGTACATATCAGGATCAGATGCTGATCTGATTACAATTTGACAGAAGAATCTCAAGCTACAAACTCAAATGGAGAAGCTGGCTGAAGACAACGAACAGGTAGAGGTTGAGTATGATCGATTATCTACACAGAATGCACAGTTGGAGGGACAATATACAAAATCAAAAGATGGTGTATTGAAAATTCAAGTAGAGCTTAATAAGCAGAAGGCCTTGACAACAGACGAATATAAGCAAAATTCTTTTCCCTTGAAGCAGAGAATCATGGGCTGAAGAGAAATCTAAAGAAGACCGAGCATTTCAAAATGGAGAGCCAAATTTTTCGAGCCGCAATTGATATAGAGAAACAAAAGCGAGTAATGGCCAAAGTGACACATTCTTGTTGCGATAAGAAGGGAATTCTGACAGTTGATGCAAGAAAGAGGAAAGCAACTCAAGAAATCCCAATGGACAATTTTAAAAGGGAGCTGCTTGAACCACTCTATGCACAGAGGGATCAGCTTAAAGAAGAGATGATGGATCTTAAAGAATTGTCAGTAGACAATGTTCCCACAAGACCACAAGCACATGAAGAATTTGTTGAGGCAGATCAGATAATTCAAGAATTGAAGGATGAAATCAACATGATGGAGAGACAAAAAGAAGTGGCTAAAACTCCTATAGTTCTGACCACTATTCTTAATTGTTCTAGGGTCGATAGCCATCAGCAGTATTTGACTGCTATCGTTAAAAATGACTGAATAGCAAGAGAATGAGATGATCTTTAGTAGTAGTTCAAAGATTTTATTTTGGCCAATGAGTCGGCACCTGTTGATGCTACCCATAGAAGATGAAAACTCAATTAGAACTTGTCGTAAACACTTACATATGATATTTTATTGTCCCTGTCCGTACAACATTACTCACATGTATGAATCCATATACATAATAAAAATAACATTCTACACACAAAGATTCATTATATCACCACCAAGATGCAAAAATGGATGTAAAAACCAAAGAGATATCTTTCATAAGAATCAAAAAGAATGAGGGAGATGGATTTTCTCCCACACTTTGTATGCCTTTTTATAACAGCCTCTTGAACTACTTGCCCAAGCTTATCAACTTATGTAAGTTTTTAGATACTTGCCAAAAACCTAGATCTAACATGACTAGATTCAATGTATCTCTACTAACCAATCAGAGTAGGTCCAAATTCAATCTAATCCACCTATATAATTGCTAAAAATAGTAGGGACACTTTTTTTAGTCCTTATTGACATAAAAAAATGTATCTCTAAGCTGAAAATTCACTTTGTTGAAAATTCACTTTGACCTCCAAATTGCCAAATTAGACAACTTAACTAGTTGACAATTTTTCACCAGAATTTCGAATTTTTGTTTAGAAAAGTTGACTATGGATCCCCATGTCATTTGACGTTGAGATGCAATGGTGTGTGGATTATTGCATGTTACTAGGATTAATGGGCTACTGGGATAAGCCTTGGGATAGAACAAAGTTTATGCCTTATGGAATCAACTAACAATTCGACAAAAGAATTGTTTAGCTTGGGCAATTTTGTAGGCAGATTTACAATTGTACCATATGGTAGTTTGGAGCTATATGTAGGGTGTACATTATTATATGCATTAGATTATTTGCGACATAAAGAAATATATTTTTATAATTTTAATCTAGTACAACAAGACTATTTTCAAAAGTATTCCGAATTCAAACTTTTTAAGCCTACGGCTGTGCTAAATTTTGACAGGTTTGAGAAAAATAATTTGTTAATCGATGTCAAATGCTATATCTCGAATTGTGGAAATTGTATATACAATGGGAGGAGAATTATGCGACCTTCTATCAAAATATGGCATACAACATACAAAAACACAGAAATGACAAGGTGTACAAGAAATTTGTGACGTATAGCATGCCCATTTTGGACAATTTTATTGCCAAAAAAAGGCTATGCACAAAGTAAAAGGATAAATTATGAGGAGACATTTGCACCAATTGTGAAGTGGATCACTTTCAGACTCTTGTTTGCCCTAGCAACTAAGTATGGATGGAAAGTCCATCAAATGGATGTTAAATATGCATTTATTAATGGCACTCTAGATGAGGAAATATATATGGCACAACTTGATGGCTTTGTGATCCAAGGAGAGGAGGCTTTATATGTCTTGAAGCAAGCTTCTCATGCATGGTATGGATACATTAATGAGTACTTTATAAGCTAGGTTTTTGTCCATACTTCATCATATTCCAACCTATATACGCTTGGTAGGGATGGCTCCATACTCTTGAATGTACTTTATGTGGATGATTTGATCATTGCTAGTAGTACTAACTATTTGGTGAAGTCAAATCAAATATCTACAAAAACTTTGACATGATGCATTACTTCTTAGGTGTGGCAATTTGGCAAAGTGGCCAAGAAATTGCACTTATCCAAACGAAGTATGTTACTAATTTACTCAGGAGATTTCACATGAAAGATAGTAAGATATCATCTACTCCTATCAAAGTTGAGAAAAAACTCTCTAAGTATGATGACATTAATACCATTATGAGCAGTCGATATAGTTGGATAGCTTATGTCGGGACATCCTCACCTGGAGATGAACAAAGTGAAGCGACGCAGGTTGATTATCAAATATGCTTCCTATACATTGATAGTTGGACAACTATATCACATGTATAACAATTTTATCATATGTCGATGTGTCCTAATGCATGAAGTACCCAAGTGGTGAGTATCACCCATGAAGGAATAGGCGGAGGGCATTTCGCTACCAAAGCTACCAACAAAAAAGTACTGCAACATGGGCTGTGGTGACCCACAATGTTCAAGGGTATCATTATCAGGTTAAGAGGTGTGACATTTGCCAGAGATTCTAGGATCTAGAAAAAGGATAGAGTGTCGTTGACATTTGAGAAATGGGGCATTGACTATGTCGGCCCTATTTGTCAGAAATGTTTCAAGATGTCATACTTCACCTCAACAATAAGCTCTTCACTTTTGCAGAATATCAAAGTGTCATCCACATACACAGCTACAATGATGATCTTCCCGTCTGTTATTCTTACATAAACATTAGAATCAGCAACTAGAGGCTTCATAAGCAGCTGCATATGCAAACAGTAAACGTAGGGACGAATGTTTCATGACAGGAGAGAAGGTCTCAGCATAATCAATACCATATCTCTGAGAAAACCCCTTCGCTACAAGTCTTGCTTCATATTTAGAAATATCTCCATTCGGTTTGTACTTTAGCTTGTATACCCACTTGCATTTAACAGTCTTTCGCTTATCTGGTAATGATTGCAACGTCCATACCTGATTCTTCCTCATAGATTCCATCTCCTCATTCATGGCTTGGATCCATTTGTTCTTTTCTGGACATTCAATTGCTTCCTCGAATGTTTGTGGTTCTCCATTGATTCCACAAAACTCTTTTGATGTAGAATCTGGGCTGCCTAGCACAAATCTTGGTGGCGCTCTTCGTTCTCTTGTTGATCTTCTAGGAGATCCATATGGGACTACAATCTATGCCTTTATCAGCTCTACTAGGTCCGGAACCATTTCGGTTTACAGGTACTATAGTAGTAGGCTGGCTTGCAAATCTTTCTTTGTCTGATTTGTCACTCGAATGAGGTGCGACTCAAACATCTTCGTCTGAGTGTTCGTCCTCTGCTCCCTCTATCACAGTTGGTAGATCATAGTATTGTCTACCAAGGACTTCATAATTGACAGGATCATCATTGGCCATCGTTCTGCTCTCATCAAATTTGACATCTCTGATTGTCTTCACTGTTTTGTCTCTGGCATGTAGACTCTGTAGTATGACGAATGATTGTCATATCCTACAAGATATCCTTGTTCAGATTTTTCATCAAGCTTCTTTCGAAGCTTATCAAGAATATGTGCATAAGTTGCACAGCCAAAGATTCTGATGTGAGTCGGATTGGGTTTTCTACCCCACCATAATTTGTGTGGTGTCGTGTGAGGAACACCAGACTTTCTTGTCCTATTCTGAATGTATGCAGCTGTAGCTACTACTTCAGCCCATATCACTCTTGAAGCTTTTGAGTAGGCCATCATGCATCTGGCAGTTTCCATTAGAACCCGTTCTTTCTTTTTGTGCAAAAAGTACAAAAAAGGACCAAGAGTGGATCCTAATATGATCCTCAAGAGGGATTGGTTGTCAGATTACTTGATCTATCAATCTACTTCAGATTAAGATCAATCTAGATCAATTCTAGACACAAAATCCTAACAAGAACAATCATTAATTGAAGGTAAGTGTACTTTATGGTTTCACACGTGTGAAACACTGTCTGAGTACGGACTCCAACCTGAAAATCAAGTACACATTGATAGAACCTCAAAACAATCAAAACAAATGTAGACAAATGGAGAGAATCACTCAAAATTGCTTCCAAAACCAAGATTGGTGTCTCATAATGATTATGGCCAAATGTGGCTCTATATATACAATAAGTGAGAGCTCGTGGTACTGATCATCCCTCTTATACCACATGTGTGAGGGTGCTTTGTCATATGATGATTCATCATGCAAAACTGACACTTGGACAAAACCTTCTATTTTGAGCACTTTTGGTCCATTTTCCTTCTATAAGGAGATCTACTTGGAAGTCTTCTAGAATTCAAAATTCGCCTACTTTAGTTTATTCCACACGTTTGAGCTGTCCTCTACACATGGGATATGACACCTAACCAAAATATTTGGCTCATGCAATCAATAGATTGATGCCATGTGTCATATAATCTAGAAAACTAATTTTTGGCCTTTTTAGCCACTAGAACTTGAATTAAATCATATGTACAACCCATATGATTATGGTACATGACAAGTACACTATTTTCACACATGGGAACAGGTTTCACACATGTGTGTTTATCTATATACAAGATTTTTGGCCTCTACCAAGCTTATTTTTGCATTTTTCACACTCCTCAAAAATCTAGCTTGGTAAATCTAGCTTGATGGAAAACATGATGATCTTGAACTTGACTCCATGGGCTGAGTTGGTCTTTGCTTGTTCAAAAGGTGTGAAGATCAGCCAATGAGCTTGATGTTAATCTGAAATCACCATATCCATGATAGTGCTTCTTTGATGTTGACATCTTTGATGAGCTTGAGAGCTTTGCACCATCCTAGCACCTCCAAAATTGATTCCTTCCAATTTTCATGTAGATGCTTGACCTTGAGGCTTGCTACTTCACATGAGATATGCTCCTCTTTCCCTTGAAATGTGAGCCACATGGGTTCAACCATTTACAACTTGCCTTTAAGATTGAAAACATACAATTTTCATCTTTATGAATGAACACATCATTCATGATCTTATTGAAACCAAAAGATCCTACATTATGAAGATATTTCCATTTTCTTGACTTCATAACTAATGTAAGCTTACAAGGAAAACATATTTTTCTATCTTTTAAGGCATCACACTCAACTAGCATTGCCCTAAGCCACCTTTGAGATACAAAAATCCCTTCAAAGCAAAATAGATCTTCATAAGTTGACATGAGAGCATAAATGAAACTATTTTCATTTTGTCATTGATGCTCCTTATTCTTGATTGATATCTCTTGGATCATAACAATAAGTTTGAACTTATCTAAAGTTCCAAGCAAAATACTTTCCAAGGACATAAAATAAATCCAAGTTACTTTCATGAAAGTGACATCTATCTTTGTATCTTGAACCAAACAATGTACTTCCAAATGAAAAATTTCAAAAGATTTGACATGTGTTGTGATGGACTCTTGAAGACAAATCTTGCAAGTCCTTGTGAGACTCCAAGCCTCATTCACCTTTTCACAAAGGAAATACCTTTCCTTGGACTTGTCCTTCTTGTATTTGCATTTTGAACTTGAAGCTCCATCCTTCACCTCGGCCCCCTTGCTTTGGTTCTCCTTGGATGGACTGGTCTTCTTTTTGTAGCATCTTGAGAAAAAATATCCTCCCTTGCCACAAAGGTTGCACTCAGGATCCTTTCTTTCCTTCAATAGGATGCCACCTATTGATGCCATGTGAATAAAGACCTGTGATATGATTCTACAAATGTAATTTGTGACTTTCAAGAGACTAGATTTGAACATCTTCAACAATCTAGAAGGATCTACAAAAGATCTAGCTCACAAACCTAAGAATCAATCTTCACAGTAATGACTAGTCACTTGGAAACTTTGCTTTGATCACTAAGACAAAAGCACAAAATCTTTGAATCAAATCACTAAAGAAATCAGATCCAATCTCCTATTGGACTCATCAAATACCAATGACTCTTTCTTTTGAAAGTTGAAATGGATATGAAAGAGATTTGACACCTAGATTTTCCTTTTCACTTGACTAGTTCTCTCAACACTTGAGATTCTTGAACAAAAGATGGGTTTTGTTTCAAATACATGAAATTCAAACTTAATCACTTCTTTTGGACTCACTCTTGACCCAAATAATCTCACACTTGAGATTTAGAATGAATTTGATTTGATTTGACAACAAATTATACCACCAATTTTTCACAAAGCTTAAAAAATTAGACAACTAGAGATTCACAAAGATCTCAACCATGCATGAATACTCAATTATGGACTCCTCCTCATTCTAGACATCCAATGGGATCTCAAATTGACCCTCACACTTTCACAAAGAAAGTTTGAATAGAACTAATTTGAGTTTCATACATACTATGTCAATTTTTGCTCAATAAATTGATTCAATCACCCCTATTGGATTCCACCAATTACTCTACCTTTTAAGACTTGGAATGAAATTCAAAATCAAAAGTGGCGATTTTTCTCAATAAGATATTGTGCTTCAAAGAGCTAATGCCACTTAGAAATATTTGATCACCTAGGAAGAGACAAACTCTCCACCAATAACAACACATAATGAGCTTCTAGATATTGCCCTCTACAAAGGAAGGAACTCTTAGAAAATTGGGTCTCTCTCTACACATTTGCCATAGACACCTTAATGACTCTTTTCAAACCTTACAATCACTCAAACAAATTGAGTAGGGTCGAACAATGTGACTTGGATCTCAATCTCTTTTCTAGAACTCTCAATTTAAGCCAATTTGTGTCAAATTCTACAAAAGATTTGCATAGATGCTCTATATGCACTAGAAACTCTCAAAGGTTTCACTTGGAGGACAAATCCAAAGATGTTTTCTAGCAAATTGATGTTTCTAAACTTGACCCTATCACTCTTGAACAAATCTAGAGTGATGGTACAATGGATTTCAACCTCTCACCTTGCATATCACTCCTTAATCTATGATTTTTAGCAAAATCTCTCTTAAATTCAACATACACTCAAAAATCAGAGAAAATCATTTAATGCTCCTAATTCAAGCTTCAATTTTAATTTTTGGACTGATCTAATCCAAGAACTAATCAAAGGATTAGATTCTCTATAGAAAATGCTTGATTTTGCACTAAAAATCTCTCAAATTGGGTGTGTGAGTCAAATTGTACAAATTTTTGAATTTTCTCAGCCAAAACCGGAGCTGTACGGCCTCACACGTGTGAAAAGGGTTTCTACAGCCCACAACAAGATCTGGACCAAAAATTTTGAGGATAGCTATCAAATCCAACTCGCTACACAAAATTTGACTAGTTTCCAAAAAACTGCTAATTTTGGCTTTGATTTGGATTAACCCTATCAATTTCAACAAAAACTCTTGTACTTGGCTCTGATACCATGTGCAAAAAGTACAAAAAAGGACCAAGAGTGGATCCTAATCTGATCCTCAAGAGGGATTGGTTGTCAGATTACTTGATCTATCAATCTACTTCAGATTAAGATCAATCTAGATCAATTCTAGACACAAAATCCTAACAAGAACAATCATTAACTGAAGGTAAGTGTACTCTATGGTTTCAAACGTGTGAAACACTGTCTGAGTACGGACTCCAACCTGAAAATCAAGTACACATTGATAGAACCTCAAAACAATCAAAACAAATGTAGACAAATGGAGAGAATCACTCAAAATTGCTTCCAAAACCAAGATTGGTGTCTCACAATGATTATGGCCAAATGTGGCTCTATATATACAATAAGTGGGAGCTCGTGGTATTGATCATCCCTCTGATCCCACATGTGTGAAGGTGCTTTGTCATATGATGATTCATCATGCAAAACTGACACTTGGACAAAATCTTCTATTTTGAGCACTTTTGGTCCATTTTCCTTCTATAAGGAGATCTACTTGGAAATCTTCTAGAATTCAAAATTCACCTACTTCAGCTTATTCCACACGTGTGAGATGTCCTCTACACATGGGATATGACACCTAACCAAAATATTTGGCTCATGCAATCAATAGATTAATGCCATGTGTCATACATGTAGAAAACTAGTTTTTGGCCTTTTTAGCCACTAGAACTTGAATTAAATCATATGTAGAACCTATACGATTATGGTACATGACAAGTACACTATTTTTACACGTGGGAATAGGCTCCACACATGTGTGCTATATACAAGATTTTTGGCCTCTACCAAGCTTATTTTTGCATTTTTCACACTTTTTGCAACACTGTTGTGCTGCGGTGTGTAAGATGCAGTTCTCTGTGAATGATTCCAAAATCATTGCAGAAGTCAATAAATCGATTCGAGTATTCTCCACCTCGATCTGTTTTGATTTGCTTCACTTTATTACCAGTACATCATACTCTGTGAACTTGTCAAGTGTTTCTAATTTATTGTGAATAAAATAGACTCTGGCAAATTTACTGTATTAATCAATAAAGGTTATATAATACTTTGAGCCTCCTACTGAGATCATGTTGCCACAGATGTCAGAATGTACAAGCTCCAGAATCTTTGTAGTTCTGTAGGAGTCTTTTACAAAGGGTGTACGTGACATCTTACCCTTCAAACATGCATCACAGGTCATCGAACTGGTTGCATTCGAGATGCTCACCCCTGTGATTGCTCCATGGTGGCTTGTCTGATATAGTGCCATTGAATTCATATGGCATAGTCACCTGTGCCATAGAGTATTTGGCGAATCATCATGAGTCTGATGCACTTGATCTGCAGGTAGGCATACCTTCAAGTGATACAGGTTGTCTTTTCTTCTTCCTTGAGTGATAAGCATATTAGTACTTGCATCAACAACGTTGCATGCTTCATCTGAGAACATCACACGCATTCCTGCATCAGTTATTCTTGCCACTGATAGCAAGTCCTGCTGTAGTGTAGGCACGAACAGAACATCTTTGAGTCGTCTGTCTCTGTCGTTTGTGTTGAGCCACAGTAAACCAATGCCATTCACTTGATGCTTGGATCCATTTCCAAGAACGATAAATCTTGATGGATCTACACTTCAGAAATCAGACATGATCCGCCTTGATGTAACAAAGTGCAAGGTAGCTCTTGAATCAAGGATTACTCCTGTGTGTCAGGTTTTGACACGACACACATATCTACACAGATGTAGGCGGTCGAATTCCCTTGATTCGATCTTTCTTCGCCCATCTTCGAGCTCTTTAGCTCCTCGACATAGGATGAACTATTGTTGTTCTCTTGTCTGCTTTGAGCTGATTTGTTTCTTGGGTTCTGGCGGTAGTCCATGGCTGCATGACCCTTCTTATGACAGTGGATACACAATTTTCGGATTAAGCCAACATGAATCGACAATATGTCCTTCGCATTTGCATCTCATGCATGTCTTCTTGTCTCCACTCTGATGTTTCAACCTTTCTTTGTTCTTCCACTTGCCTTTGCTGGCTCCTTCTGCTTGCTGATCTCGATCTTGCCTTCGATCTGACTCCCTCTTAGGCTTGAATTGCTTCTTTGATTTTTCCTTGTTGATGTAGAGAGCTTGGTCAGAAGCGTCCTTGTGATCAAGGTGCTCTCGAGTCTCGACTTCTTCTCGAATCTCGACAACAACTTTTTCGAGTGTCATTGTAGGATCTTTTGCTAGCAGCGTTTTGGTTGTCTGGAAGGATCTTGATAAGACTCTCAACAAATATGTAAGCTGCTTCTCTATTGATACTGCATTTTCTACTCCAGAATTTGTGAAAAATTGTCAACTAGTAGTATTTTC
The DNA here is from genome assembly GCA_029204225.1 of Diphasiastrum complanatum. Taxonomy (NCBI): domain Eukaryota; kingdom Viridiplantae; phylum Streptophyta; class Lycopodiopsida; order Lycopodiales; family Lycopodiaceae; genus Diphasiastrum; species Diphasiastrum complanatum. Next base: position 28,127,977 of record CM055096.1, on the reverse strand, counting down.
CTAACTTGAGATTTTGTAGGCCTATGGCCAAATAAAAGTTAGAGATAGGTTCATACATGTATGTAGAGGCCCAAAGTATGTGTACACTACTTTTGAGGTCACATTAATTAGAGGAGGTCGAGTGTGGAGCTCTTCTATTGGCTCATAATTTGGTGCATTCCTATTTGACCAAATTTCTAGGTATATGGGTGAATCCTATTGGACCCCAATTTTAGCCTATCATAAGACAAGTGGCCAAGAGGCACTATGGCTGCTATAAATAGCCATCTCCACGAGTATGTACACATCTCATTTTCATTCTATTGAATGAATGTTATGCTCTTTGAAGATCCATCTTCTTCTCTCTCACTTTTTTGTTCATATCTTGCATTCTAGCCACTAGAATTGTGATTTCTTTGTTGCTATGGCTTCACACGTGTGAAATGCAGGTTGTAGGCTCTGAAGTACGGACAGGGACAGCAAGTTTCTGTTTGTGGAAGCTTATGATCAGATTTTGATGTTTAGTTGATGTTTAGTATGCTTAACATCACAATTTCTATCATTTTTTCAATCTAGATGTGCATAACTTCCATGGCCAAGATCTTTATGAAACTTTAGCATCTTTTGGATCTGAGTTTTTCACATGGTATCAGAGCATTAGGCGGCCAAATGTGCAGGTTTTGCCAGATTTAGAAGAGATTTGTGGGCGAGTTTGCTTTTGTAGCATTCCAATCAAGTTTCTAGCTAAAAATCTTGTTGATTTATGTGTAGAAATTGGATCTTTGTGATCAAAACATCATTTGTATGCATTTCAATTGAAGTAGGGCGAATTCCCTCTGTACTTATCAGAATAAGGAGACAAAAATTGTTTTGGAAAGAGGGAGATGCAAGATCCAACAAGATCCTATTAGTTTTCCATTCTAGCATATAGTTTTTTGATTCAATTTCTTGCTTCTTCATGTCAAAAACTTCAAAATTGATGTAACCCTCTGATTTTCAGTTTGCTGAATGATTCAAGAGTGTATTTCAATCTTAGGAGTGAGGGAAAAGCAAGTATATTGAGGTTTGGTCTTGGTTTGATCAAGAAATCATAAAACTAGTGGCTAAAATTAAGGAAAAAGTGAGGAAAAGAGAGAAAAAGTAAGGTTTTAGGTTCAAAATCTTTGTGATTTCTTCTTGTGTTTCATTTGTTGATTCAAGAGAGTGCTTAGTGCATTGGAACAGGTCAAAGATCAGAGATCAATCATTGCAACATGGCTACAAATGGAGGCTACATGTTGGAAAGCAATGATAGGCTTACCTCCCTCAACTATTCTACTTGGAAAGTAAGGATGGAGTCTTTGCTTGAGATGAATGAGTTGATGGATATTGTTGTAGGTGTGGAGGAGAGACCTTTGGCACCTCAAGAACAATTGAGGTATGACAAGAGGGCAAAGAAAGCCCTTCACATGATCAAGATGAATGTGACAAATGAGCTTATCAAAGAGGTTGGTAAGTGCACATCATCTAGTGAAGCTTGGGAAGCCTTGAAGAAGGTTTATGAATCCAAGTCTACTTCTAGAGTGTTGACTTTAAGAAGGCAAATCTTTTCTTGTATGCAAAAGAAGAGTGAGAATGGACATGCTTTTGTTTTGAGAGTTAAAGCATTGAATGATGAGTTAGCATGCATTAATGATGGCATAAATAATGAGGAGCTTGTTCAAGTGATTCTCAATGGCTTGTTGGATGATCATGCTAATCTTGTTCAAAGTTATGCTATCCAAAAATGTTTACCAAGTGTTGGAGACTTGCAAGAGGTCTTGTTGGCTGAAGAATTCAGGTTGCAAGCAAGAGTGGGAGCATCTTCTACATCTCAAGGAGGAGAAGAGGAGGCAATGTTCTCTAAAGGCAAGTTCAAGGGCAAAGGTAAAAGCAATTGGTCTAAAGGGCAAGACCAAGGTGAGCACTCTACTTTTGGCAAAAAGAAGGATAGATCTAAGCTAAAATGTTTCTATTGTGGAGTCAAAGGGCATTTTGCTAGTGATTGTTTTAAGAAAAAGAGGGATCAAGGGGAAAAGCAAACCAATCTAACTATTGATGAGGGTGGGGATGAGCTTCTTTCAAATGATGCTTTTGTTATGTCATCTTGCTTGTTGGCTAATCATGGAGACATTGATCCTTGGTGGATTGATAGTGGAGCCACTTCTCATATGACATATCATAAAGAGTATTTTTCATCTTTAATGGCATTTGATGGTGATAGGAAGGTAATCTATACCGCAAATGATGGTGAGTGTGCAATCAAGGGGATTGGCACAATTCCTATTTCACTTTCTACAAATAGGAATATAGAATTGAAAGATGTTTTGCTCATTCCATCCATTACCAAGAACTTACTTAGTGTAAGCCAAATGCTTGACAAAGGATTCAAAGTTGAGTTTGATGGTGATGCTTGCTTGATCAAAAAGGGGTGTAGTATCATTGCAAAAGGGAAAAGGCAAGGGAAATTGTTCAAGCTTGATGCATGTGTTGTTGCTAACCAAGTTGGATGCATGGCAAATGAACAAATGTCAATTCAAGAGGTATGGCATAAAAGGATGGGACATCTCAACTACAAGGCCTTGGAGGTAATAGCCAAAAAGGAGGTAGTAAGGGGACTTCCCAAGTCTCTTACTTGCTTGAATCATGTTTGTGAAGAATGTGCTTTGTCTAAATCACATAGATTGCCATATACTAGATCTATATCTAGATCTAAGATGCCTTTTTCTCTCTTGCATTCGGATATTCATGGTGTTACTACAATTAGCAATGGAGGTGCTAAGATGTATGTAACTTTCATTGATGATTTTAGTAGATTTTGTTGGGTTTATCTACTAAAGAGCAAGGATGAGGTGTTTGATGTGTTTGTCAAGTTCAAAGTTGCTATTGAGACTCAATTTACAACCAAAATCAAATGCTTGAGGAGCGACAATGGTGGTGAATACATTTCTAACAAATTCAAAGCCTTTTGCGATGAGCATGGGATCAAGAGGGAGTACACATGTCCAAGAACACCACAACAAAATGGAGTGGCCGAGAGGAAGAATAGAACCTTGTGTGAGAGTGCAAAGGCAATGAGATTGAATGCTAATCTTCCTAAACCTTTTTGGAGTGATGCTTTGTTGTGTGCAAATTTCCTATGCAATAGATGGCCAAGTGTTGTATTGGAAGGAAAAACCCCTTTTGAAGCTTTGTTTGGTACGAAGCCTAATGTCAAGTTTCTAAGAACTTTTGGATGCATTTGCTACTTCAACATTACTCTTGATGATAGAACTAAGGAGGATCCATCTTCAAGAAAGGGCATTTTTGTTGGTTATAGTGAAGTAAGCAAAGCATATAGGATTTATGTTCCTTCAATCAAGAAAGTGTTCACAAGTAGGGATGTCATTTTTGATGAAAATAACATTCCAAAAGTTGTTTCAAGTGATGATGGTGTTGTTGCAACTAATGTGCTTGATGACAATGGAGTTGATGACACATTGGATGTGGATGTTGAAGAAGCCTCTTCAAGTCAAATTCCAAGGAGAACTCCAAGGCATAAAGTGAAACCCTCAAGGCTCACTTATGATGGCAAAGGTAAGCAAGTGGTGGATGGATCCAACTATGCTTTCCTAACTTCTTTTGATGTACCTTCATGTGTAGATGAAGCAAGGCAAAAAGAGGAATGGATCCAAGCAATGGATCTTGAGTTTGAAGCACTTATGAAGAACAACACATGGAGATTGGTGGAGCTTCCAAAGGGCAAAAGTGCAATTGGATGCAAATGGATCTTCAAGGTAAAGACAAATCAAGATGGATCTATCAACAAGTTGAAGGCAAGGTTGGTGGCTAAAGGTTATGCTCAAGAGCATGGCATTGACTATGAGGAAACCTTTGCACCCGTGGCAAAGATGGTGAGCATAAGAGTAATCATTTCCCTTGCAACTCTTTATGGATGGGATCTTTGGCAATTAGACATTTCTAATGCTTTCTTGAATGGTGATCTTGAAGAGGAAGTCTACATGGAGCAACCCGAGAGCTATGTTTCTCATAGCAAGCCTAATCATGTGTGTTTTCTACAAAAAAGTTTGTATGGTCTTAAGCAAGCACCAAGGAGTTGGTATGCTAGGCTTAACTCTTTTCTACTTTCTCAAAACTTCACTATGAGTGAGTATGATCATTCACTTTACTTTAGAATTAGTGCTAATGATGTTACAATCCTTCTAATTTATGTGGATGACATTATTTTAAGTGGAGGGAACAAGGAAGATATAGAAGATATCAAGAAAGCACTAAAAAAGGAATTTGAAGTGCATGATCTTGGTCTTTTGAGCTATATCTTAGGAATAGAAGTAATTAGAACTTCTCAAATCACTTTTATTTCACAAGAGAAGTATGCTATTTCTATTCTCAATAGATTTCATATGGTAGATGCAAATCCTATTGATACACCTATGGAATCACATGTAAAGCTAACTATAAGAGGTAATGAAAGATCCTTCGAGGACATTACTCTCTATAGGAAGCTAATAGGTTCTCTTATATATCTAACCATCACAAGACCTGATTTATCTTATTGTGTTGGTAGATTAAGCCAATTCATGCAAGATCCTAGCATAGAACATTGGAAACTAGGAAAGAGGATCTTGAGATACATCTCGGGAACAAAAGATTTTGGCATTGTTTATAGAGGCTCATCACCTAACTTATTTGGTTTTTCAGATTCAGATTTTGCAGGAGACCTTATGGATAGAAAATCCATAAATGCACATGCTATTTTCATAGGTGATGGAGCTATCTCATGGATGTCGAAGAAACAAGCAACTATATCACTTTCTTCTAGTGAGGCCGAGTACAAAGCTTTGACATCATGCACAAAGGAGATGGTGTGGATCAAGAGGATGATTATGGAGCTTCATTTGCTGGATTTTTCAGAGAGTCCAATCATCTTTTGTGACAACCTTTCAGCCCAAAGTCTAGCAAGCAATCCGGTTTTCCATGCAAGGAGCAAACATATCGAGGTGGCTTACCATTTTGTGAGAGAACAAGTGTTGGCAAAAGAGATCAAGCTTGAACATGTCCCATCAAAGGAATGTGTGGCTGATATCTTTACCAAAGCATTGGGAAAGGACTTATTTTTCAAGCATAGAACAAGTCTTGGTGTACTTTCTAAATCTATGCTAAAACTAGTTGAAGAGGGAGTGTGAAAAATTGTCAACTAGTAGTATTTTCCTAACTTGAGATTTTGTAGGCCTATGGCCAAATAAAAGTTAGAGATAGGTTCATACATGTATGTAGAGGCCCAAAGTATGTGTACACTACTTTTGAGGTCACATTAATTAGAGGAGGTCGAGTGTGGAGCTCTTCTATTGGCTCATAATTTGGTGCATTCCTATTTGACCAAATTTCTAGGTATATGGGTGAATCCTATTGGACCCCAATTTTAGCCTATCATAAGACAAGTGGCCAAGAGGCACTATGGCTGCTATAAATAGCCATCTCCACGAGTATGTACACATCTCATTTTCATTCTATTGAATGAATGTTATGCTCTTTGAAGATCCATCTTCTTCTCTCTCACTTTTTTGTTCATATCTTGCATTCTAGCCACTAGAATTGTGATTTCTTTGTTGCTATGGCTTCACACGTGTGAAATGCAGGTTGTAGGCTCTGAAGTACGGACAGGGACAGCAAGTTTCTGTTTGTGGAAGCTTATGATCAGATTTTGATGTTTAGTTGATGTTTAGTATGCTTAACATCACAATTTCTATCATTTTTTCAATCTAGATGTGCATAACTTCCATGGCCAAGATCTTTATGAAACTTTAGCATCTTTTGGATCTGAGTTTTTCACAGAATTGTGTAGTGATAGGAATAGATCTTTCATCTTCCTAATGAAGGAAGTGAGGTCTTTACCATCTCACTACAAGTTTGTCAACTGATTTTCGAGCAACATTAACTGACTGCGTGATTTTGTCTGAAATCTTGTGAGTAATGTATCCCATCTCCTTTGCATTAGAGATTGTAGCCCGGTCAAGAGTTAGGCTATCCTATAACACGGCTACTGCCTTGTCATTCTTCTCCCTCCATTCGCGTAGCTCCTTGCCTATTGTTGTAGGCATCTCCTCGGTGCCATCTACCCAGGGAAATAATTCTTCTCCCTTTAATATCAGGGAGGTCTTAACCTTCCATGCTAGGAAGTTAGATCCTGATGAATCGAGGATTCTGCAAATCTTGGATTGTATGTTGCTTATCGAAGCCATTGCTGTGAATTGTGTTCTCACTTGTTGATGGTTCTTTGTTTGAATGCTTAGCCTCCTGGATCTGATAGCTTTCTGGCTATGTCAGACTATGACAGGTGTGGCTCTGATACCACTGATGCAAAAAATGTGGGTAACGCTAATTGCAAATATCAATTAGGCTCTCAAATGAAATTGAACGAAATGAAACGAAACGAAACGAACAAGCCTTGATATTGAAAACAATTCGGATGGATTTCAGATATGATTGCTGGTCACTGCCGGCTATATCATTCCTACAATTCTCCAGAATGTAGATAGACACTACTGATCTACATTTTTTGATTAAGACAGCATTCAACAAAAACTGAACTAGTCACTGCCGGCTATATCATTCCTACAATCCTCTAGAATGTAGATAAACACTACTGATCTACGTTTTTTGATTAAGACAACATTCAACAAAAACTGAACTAGTGTGTAGAATTGATAAATGATTGAATGAGATACACAAGCGATGGCGGACAGTAATTTATTCAAGATCAGACAAAGATAAGAGTGATAAGTGTGTAATAGCTACAATATCATCTATTGATCCTCTTGCTTTTCGTGTGCTGTATGACAGACCCACACAGCACGTTGGCGTGAGAGAAGCTGCGCGGTGGAGTTGATTTGGGCAGGCGAAGCTACTGCTTCATGCCGCGATCAATCACCCTCCGAACTACAAACTACTACTACAGATCCGATACTAATTTTGTAAACAACAAATAATGTTTAATTAGCATATAATGACTGAGAAACATCGAAAGATTTATCTACTGCTAGCAGACATCACAATTCATTCATGGATTATGCACACAATAGGCAGAGTGCTGCAACTTGTCTATATTATCAAAATCAAGTGTACAACAACAATTTGTGAGCGTTGTCTATTTCCCAGATTAGCACATCTGTGCAAGAGAGGTGTTTTCTCTCATGAGTAAAACTAGCTACTGCTAATGTTCTATATCTTTGGCACGTCACTGTTGTGCATTTGTGCATCGTGCTTCGTCAGCATCTCTTGTGTATATATTGTCTCTCATGCAGATTATTCTAAGATCAAAGTCATTGTGGAATTGCCACCGCCAGCAACAATTCGTGGAGCTTACGTGTTTATGGGTCATGCGAACTACTATCGAATCTTTATTATCTTCTTTGCGGATTTAGCACGACCTATATACAAACTGACTACTGTTCCTATCTGGACAGTAGAAGCATTAGAAGCCTTTGAAAAATTAAAAAAAGCATTAACTTCAGCATCAATACTGCGTTCTCCAGATTGGGCGATAGAATTTCATGTTCATACGAATGCTTCAAAATACGCCATTGGATCAGTTTTGACACAGCCAAGTGACTATAAGAAGGATGAGGAGACATGATTAATCTAATCTGGACTAATCAAAAGATAGCATTGTGCTAATTATAGCTGGTTCTAGCTGCCAATCATTTTTGTCAGTCGCCTCTGTGTCTTTACGTCTGAGTTTCATTTTGCAAAGTAGCGTGAAGTTACAAGCTGTTTGGTCCTTCTCGAAAAGTGCAAAAAGCCGAAGGTAGGCTAGAGGAACATGTTTTAAGCCTTTTAGACTAAGTGTCGCATTTTTTAGGGTAATGTGAAAAACTTGACAATGAACTAGAAAAATATTCTTAGTCATTTTAGACTTAGTGTCGCATTTTCTCAAAAAATACGAAAAGGTGCAAACTGTGCGAAACTTAGTGTAAATATGCATCAGTCCAGAAAAAATGTAAGGAAAGACCAAAAATACTAAAGCTTTGAAATGTAGAAACTTAAGGTTTCTTCAGGCGAGTCATGGCACGACTCATAGCGTGAGTCATAGATGGCGAGTCATGGCACGATTCAGAGATGGCGAGTCAAGAGAAAAAGATGAGAAATTAAAAATGAGCGAGAAATTTGAATTGGAAAGTTAGTGCGAGTCAGCTGGTTAACTCGTCGAACTCCTGAATGGTAGTTCTGAGGCTACTGAACACTCTGTAGATTACGAGTCAAAAGGTTGAGTAAAAATGCAAAAATTCAAGTTGGCGAGTTAGAAGCCTTGTCGACGAGTTAGTGCGAGTCAGGCTCTTGACTCACCAAGATCATAGAATAGACCTGAAAGTCTAGTCTACTCACTGGAATAATGGCGAGTCAAGAAGATGTCAAAAAGGTGGAAAAAAGACGGAGGACGAGTCAAAAACTTGTCAAAAAAGAGAAAAAATAGCAAAAAAATGCAAACTAAAATCCACTCCTAAGACTATTTAGCATAGTCTCCTCGGCAACGACGCCAAAACAATCTTGGACCCTTTCTGTGCCTCCCTAATCGGTGTGATCAAGAGGGCAAGACGAGTCTTGGATCTCCAACCAGATGAGTATCGGTGTAGTACAAGCTTCGATCCAATGGGGAGAGGGTAAACACAGTGATAGGAGTGGGGATCTAGGCTTGCTAAGGTTGTCAATCTTAGCTTTGGATCTGAGCGTGGAATAGCCTAGGTTTATGCACGGTTCATCTTTGATGCTTTTTCTCTTTTTGGTCTTTTCTTGGTTTCTTTTATTGGTTCTTATTATGGCATCCTTGGCTCTAGATCTTCTCGTCAAGAAGTTGGTCTTCTCAAGGGAGGTGAACAATGAAACAAAACCAAAGGATCTTAATGATCGCTCCATAGTTTTCTTAGAGAGAGAGAGAGAGAGAGAGAGAGAGAGAGAGAGAGAGAGAGAGAGAGAGAGAGAGAGAGAGAGAGAGAGAGAGAGAGAGAAGAAATAGAAATAGAAATATTTATTAATGTCTTTTTTCATGCCCAAAGGCATATAAGACGAAACAAGTACATCAAAATGGATGGCACCAAGACGGAGCAATGCCGTCAAAACAACAAAACTAAAACCAATCTAACTAAGAAGAGAAAAATCTCTTCAATGCTCTAACTCTCAACCTAACTCCGAACAATAAGCTTCAATGAAAGGCTCTCACGCAGGAGGCAACTTTTAATACAGTCTAAAAATTCTATGTTGAAAAATAACCCTTTTTCCTATTGCATTTGCTTCCTCAATGAGCTACTTCCGTTCCTTCCACTGTAAGGCAGTTGGATCCTGATAAACGAAAACGTTATCGCCTTTAAGACGTCCACGACGCTTAAGAACTTCATTACGATAATTAGTGTATTTGAAACGGATGAAGACAATTAAAGAGTCGAACTTACTATGACAAGCTGCTTCCATGACACCTTCCTCTTCCTCATAGAAAAGTGAGGCCAGAAGTTCTTTGGCTGCAAGCAGGGGGTCAGTTTCGGAAAGACCTCTAACACGGACGTTTTGAGATTTGTATTCTCGTTTGGCTTGTTCTTCCATCGCCTGTGAAACCATCTAGTTACTTTTTGCTTCGGTATTTTTGAGCATGTTGACCCAAATTTTTGTCGAGGTCTGAATTTTCTCCTCCAGTGCCTTGACCTGATTAGGGTTCACTTTTGGAGCTTTGCTAAATGCATCCATTTGAGCTTTGAGGGTTGCATTTTCCGTTTCAAGTGTAGTTACTCGTTCTTGAAGAGCCAACAGATCCGTGTGCATACTAGTTATGAGAGACATCAGACCGAAAAGGGGTGGTGCACTGCATGTATCACATAGATCGCCCAGGAGTGTCATAGAAGCAGGAGCTGGAGATGAGGCAGAAAGAGGCGGTGATGGAGCAGTTTGCTTCTTTCCTTTCCGATGGGTAGTAACCCAGTCTGGTTCCATTAAGCATAGACCTGCGGGTGGCACAACACTGAGAAAACAGGTCTTCCAAATTGAGCGTAACTAATGTATAAACATACAGCTCATTGTAGGTACAATGTACAGATAGGTCATTGGTAGAAAGGGTCCGAAAATAGGTCGCTGTGCTCCAGGATAGTCACAGGTATCAGAGAATGCAGACAGGGCCTCGCTTCATGTCCGTTGCAAATCCATGTAGGCAGGGCGCAGATAAATCACTATAAATCTGTTAGAGAGTTGGACAGATTTCAAGGGAACCATCGCGATGCAGATTACAGGTGGAGCGATGGCCGTTGGATGGATTTCAGGGCACCATTGCGAACTGGAGCTACAACAATATATAACAGGTCCAAACCCTATTTGGCCACTTGGCTTTCCCTCCAAAATGTAAATCCTACTATTTTTGGGTCTAGATTCAAAGTACCCAAAGTTCAAATTTGAATCCCTCTCAAACTCGACTACCAACTTTCCCACACTTTCAAAAAGTATTTATTGAATGTATTTTAAACTAATATAACCTCAAAAAGTTTATCTCTAAGTCTAAAATGAGTTTTGGCCTCAATTGAAAATTCACCAAAATATGACTAAACTAGTTGAAATCTCTCTCTCTCTCTCTCTCTCTCTCTCTCTCTCTCTCTCTCTCTCTCATTTCATCATTATACATGCTTTTCTTTGGGTGCACTCTCGTGATGTTATCTTGCAATCTTGTGTGTAGAATGATCATTTATTGCTATTTTTTGTTCCACATGTGCAAAATATAGTAAGGTACTATAATTGTACGGAATACAACCATATTTTATATTTTGGTTCATGTTTGATTAGTATCTCTTAGAGTTTGCATCTCATTTTGTGTGTAGGTGCTGATTTTTTTACATTGGTAGGATTGTTGGTTTGCTCCTTTTTGTAACCAAAGATCAGGGACATGGATTGGATCTTGAATGATTTGAAATACTTCATGAGAGAGAGAGAGAGAGAGAGAGAGAGAGAGAGAGAGAGAGAGAGAGAGAGAGAGAGAGAGAGAGAGAGAGAGAGAGAGAGAGAGAGAGAGAGAGAGAGAGAGAGAGAATTTCACATAGTTTCTCTTGACAAAGCACGACTAGACCCTTTGAAGCCTTTATTCATAAACCAACAAGGTACATTATAGTTGAAAAGTAAAATACAGTACTGTAAAGCACCATAGAGCATAACCACTCTCAAAACGTCCAGCTGATACCTGCCACCATCCCACAACACAAGACCGCACGAGCTAGTATAGTGAGAAAGTCCTGTGAGAGTTGAGCGTTAGTTGTAACTATACTACTTAACAATATAAATAGCATTTTAAATCATAGTCCAGTCTTCCCAAATGAAAAGAATGTTCTTTAGCGATAGGCCAAGCTCTGACATTATTGTGTCAGGGCGAGTGCCATGTTGATCAATTCTTGGGCATTGGTCCACATCAGTTCATTTTGTTTTATGCATAAGTATGAATAGTTTTCACTATATATATTGTTTATCGTTAAAAGATATGGTGTGGACACGTGTGCATGTGTTAGAGAAAATCCATGCTATGCTAACTCTAGTGACTCTAGTTTCAAAAAACAAATCATGCACTACTGTCCATACTCCTGAGCAAATCCATGCTTTTAAGTCGTATCTCACCATGCTCTGATATGACAACTGAATGGGTATTAATTTTGTAAAAGCCATGATTTGAATAATGTCATTTTGAATAAACTTGCGTTTATCAAGACTCCGTATTCAACCCGTGGTGTTTATGACATTGTTTTGGATAGGTTACATATCTGATCGGTGAGGTTTTCATGGTTTTTACAAGGTATCAGGGAAAATCCGTGCCATTCTAATCCTTTTTTAAGAACCGTTTATCTTACACAAATCCATCATGTCTAAGATAATTTAAAGAAAAACCTTGGTACGGGATGACAAAGAGTCATCATTACCAGAGTTGTTAAATCGTTTACGAAATGGTAGAATCTAAATAGGTAAAAAGAGACTTATTTCAGCATTTAGAGTCATTACATGTCAAAGAGAATTGAATGTGTCCATATAAAAACATCTTCCCTTTTAGTGTAAGCGGCGTATGCAGAGTCTCAATTTTGTTGCAAGAACTCACACCTGGATGATCGTAGATGTGTTTTCTTGTGAGGATGCCATATTACTCCTTCGAGTGCTCTGGCCTTCTTTGGAATCAATCATTCATAATGTTATTGTCAAATAAGGTAAAAAACCAAATTAGTATCTCGAAGAAAGCCTTTCACTTAACCGCTTATATCAATTTGGGAGCGAGTGGTTTTATGTATATACCTATGTAGGCGCTTATAGAATTATGGTTCAAAATCGAACCTAATCGAAAAAGAAGGTCGTAGTAATACTCGATGCTACAAGAAGCGCATGTTGTATTTGTTAGTGATTGAACACTAGTATTCTCTTTGAAATAGAAACTACTCAATAGCATGATAGTAGCATGGCTAAAGCATGAGATACACTAAACAAACCAGAACGTGCAGGTATCTGAGTTGTAACTCTTGTATGATAGAATAAAAATAGAGTTGATCCTTCTCTGGACATTGTAAATTACCTATCAGTATTCAGAAAACAACCGAATAGTCATGCTATCCTTTGAAGTATAGTAGTGCTTATTGTGTACTATAGTTAACAAGCAAGTTATCATCCTTACATATATATCATAATACATTGATCACATGCAAGTATTTGTGGAGCAAGAAAGTGCTTCATCGCTGGTCATTTAAATCAAAGAAACTTCTGAAACTACACAAAGTATGGAAAACTTCTGAAACTACACAGAGTATGTGATGCATGTCTATCACTATCATGTGGTAAGTATTGTGTGTGGAAAATAGTGTTGGTCCATCGCTGGACAACGGACCATTTACATCCATTTTTTCAAGCACAAAACTTGAGGAGGTCCATCACTGGACATTAGACCATACTTTTTCAAATAAACTACATTATATTGAGTGTGCTTCCTCGCTAGACAACAGACCAGTTCTTATCATAAAAAGCCACACAAGAGAGTGTGATCCCTTGCTTGGACAACCGATCAACACTTACTTGTTTATCATTCAAGAAAGGTTGATACCATTCACATATCGTAAAGAGACGAAAGCAATGATATGAAATGAGAAAAGTCACATACCGTAAAGCAAAAAAGGATGACTTCAAGCCAGATAGGGCGCATTCCCTGCCATGAGCAGATCTCCAAACTTTCCTCCCAAAATATCGTAGAGAAGTCTCATTCGTAGACAGGTGATATATTGCAGTTCCGAAGGAAGCTTCATGGAAGAGCCCTTCTAACCATATTTGGTGGGAAACTATTTTTTAAAAAGTGCAATAAATGGTTGGGTTGGTAAAAAAGCTTAGGACTTTAAGATCAGGTATATTTTTTCGTGATTTGACCAGGGGCGGTGCCTTAAAATAAAGAAGAGTCCATGAGAGAGAGAGAGAGAGAGAGAGAGAGAGAGAGAGAGAGAGAGAGAGAGAGAGAGAGAGAGAGAGAGAGAGAGAGAGAGAGAGAGAGAGAGAGAGAGAGAGAGAGAGAGAGAGAGAGAGAGAGAGAGAGAGAGAGAGAGAGAGAGAGAGACTCAAAAGTAAAACTAACAAAGTGTTATTAGGATAGATAGAAAGATGATCAAATACAAAGGAAATGGCTCCCTCTTATAGGTTTGAGAGGTGAGCCCCCTTCACTATGATTGGTACTGAAGTTCCATCATGATCACGATCTTGACCGTTAAGATCACTTTGTGTTTCTTGAGAACAAGTTGCGTTTTCCAATTTAGAAACTTGATAAAAGCTAAGTTCAAAATACTTTATTTAGTAACTGTGCTCCATGGCACTTATTAGCCTAAGGCCCAATGTTGGACTCACACATGCAGGATGCCAACTGGTCGTCTGTTTCTAATACATCCGACTCTCTACTTTAGTTATGTAGTGTTTGGGCTTATTGTAGATGCCTCTTGCCATATTCTAGAATATTCCATGTCGTTTCCAAAATCGGACAACAACCACGCCATCTCTGGCAAATACTGCTTATGTGTGTGAGGTAAACAAACTGGAAAAAAAATGGTTGTTAAGAACAAGCACCTGAGCGATATGTAAGGAATTAGAACTTGGAATATCGCACTTGTGCGCACATAGACCACTAGCTACTGGAGAACAAACAAGTAGTGTTGTGCATAAGAGCGGTATGTGCGAAAATTGACAAAAAAAAGACACAAAATAATATTATTGCATGTCTTTTATAGGTTATTTTCCACACATGCGAGTCAACGGTCAACAGAACATGTATTGCCTCCCTATTCATTTGTATTATGACACACGTGTGACCTGACAATTTCACACACTTCTCAATCTCATGGCATCGTACATTGACACATGGCACAATTTGAGGAACTAACCTTCTCAGACTAGTATGTACTTGTATCTGAGTCAAATCCACCTCCTTACAAAAGCTTCAAAAGTTAATTCCCAAAGAAAGTCAAAAAATCATTAAATAAATGCATTTATTTCGTGTCTTTTGGCAAAATTTTGAGATTTTCTGGGAACTAACCTTCGTAGGCTAGTATGTACTTCTATCTGAGTGAGATCCATCTCCTTACAAAGCTACAAAAGTTACTTCCCAAATAAACTCAAAAAATCATGAAATAAGTGCATTTTATTGGTGTTTTTTGGGCAAAATTTTTAGATTTTCTGGGAACCGATTTTCGCAGGCTCTTCTGTATCACTATCTCATTGAGATGGAGCTGTAGAATTATTTGTGAAGGTTACTTACCACAAGAACTGAAGATTTTGTTGTTTGAGAAGGTTCGGCTTTCATTTTTCGTCTTTTTGATATTGGAGAATCTTCGTAGAGGCACCTTTTTTGGGATCTAACGTTCACAGACTTCTCTGTGTCCTTGTCTCAGTGAGATGGGACTTCAGAGAGTTCTATGAAGGTTAGTTTTGATTTTTGAAATTGTTTTGATTTTTACAAGGGATTTTTGGAATTTAATGGTTTTTTTCTCTATTTTTCAAAATCTGTTGGGATGTCACCTTCACAGGCTTCTATGCAGGTTTGGGACAGTACCCTGGAGCTACTGTTAGTCATGCAAAGGTTAGCTTGGTTTTAGAGGATCAACACATTCCTCATTGAACATGGATTTAAACCAAGCACTGCTGATTGCAACGTTTATTCAAAGTCAGTACAACAATCCTTCATTATCATCACCTTGTATGTTGATGATACATTGCTCTTCAACAACAATGCCGATATGGTCAAGGATTCAAAACAGATGTTGTTCTCAGAATTCGACATGATTGATCTGGGCGAAGCTCACTTCTGTCTTGGAATTCAAATCCATAGAGACAGAGCAAATCGACTGATTTACATCACTCAACAAAGGTATCTTCATAATGTTCTTAATAGATACAATTTGATGAATTGTAAATTAGCTCACTCACCAATGGATCTAGGCCTGCATTTGTCAAAAGACCAATGTCCCCAGACAAAGCAGAAAGAGGAGCAGATGAAAGAATACCCGTATCGATCAATACTCGGATCTCTCATGTACGCAATGATTTGTACAAGGCCATATATCTCTTTTGCTGTCAGCTCACTCAGCCAATACATGGCTAATCCTGGAATTACCCATTGGAAGGCTCTTATTCGAGTCATGAGATATATTCGAACTACCATGGACCAGTGCATCTACTATGGAGATGTCAACAACGACCATTGGAAGGCTCTTATTCAAGTCATGAGATATATTCGAGCTACCATGGCCAATGCATCTGCTATGGAGCTATCAGCAACAACAATCTTCATCAGCTTAGTGGATATTTTGATGCAAGCTGGGGAGGAGATGCAGACCATCGTAAGTCCACATCTGGATTTACATTCTTCTTCAATGGTGGTCCCATTTCGTGGAACAGTTGTAAGCAAACCTCTATCGCACTTTCTTCTACTAAAGCAGAATATATTGTTGCTTCGCAATCTAATAAGGAAGCGTTTTGGTTGAGAAATTTGTTGTCAGACATCAATCTGTATTAGTACAGCCTTACAATTTTGTTTTGTGATAACCAAAGTGTTATTGCCTTATCGGCCAACCCTAGATTTCATTCTAGGAGTAAGCACATTGAGATAAGATATCACTACATCAGGGGCAAGGTTCTCGACAGAGAGGTGAGCTTAACGTGCTGCAGAACGCAGGACATGGTTGCAGACATTTTTACGAAAGCACTCAGTGTTAATGCACACAACAGATTTTGTGCATTGCTAAGTCTGAAGATCAAGGCATTCACGGATCCAGATTAAGGGGGGGTGTTGGATTTACTCCTCCTACTCTCCTAAATCCCAATTTTAATCTGCCTCCATTCATGCTGCATATTTTTCTAACGTTGTCACGTAGTCTGCACTTTTACACGCAAATTCGCACAGACGAAGAAAAGGCGAATGAATCGCGACACTGTGTTCTTACACAGGTCATGGTGACAGGCAAAAAGGGGACACTACCTTACTGAATGCCAAAGGTTCCCTAATAGATAAGGCACCCTGTAAATCTTATCCTAAGGCCATTCGTAAGAGTGATGCACTTTTGCAATGATCGTGGTATCATTCACAGAAGAACTGCATCTTACACACTATTGCAGAAAGAAAGAACATGACTCTAATGGAAGCTGCTAGTTGCATGATGGCCTATTCAAAGGCTCCAAGAGTGTTGTGGGCTGAAGCAGTAGCCACAGCTGCTTACATTCAGAACATGATGGGAAAGTCTGGTGTTCCTCACACGACACCACACAAATTATGGTGGGGTAGGAAACCCAATCAGACTCACATACATATCTTTGGTTGTGCAGATTATGCACATGTTTCTGATAAGCTTCAAAAGAAGCTTGATGAGAAAGTAGACCAGGGATGTCTTGTAGGATATGACAATCATTCGTCATACTATAGAGTCTATATGCTAGAGACAAACACAGTGAAGACAGTTAGAGATGTCAAATTTGATGAGAGCAGAACGATGACCAATGGTGATTTTGTCAGTTATGAAGTCCTTGGTAGACAATACTATTATCTACCAACTGTGACAGAGGGAGCAGTGGACAAACACTCAGATGAAGATGTTTGAGTCGCACCTCATTCGAGTGACAAATCAGACGAAGAAATATTCGCAAGCCAACCTACTGCTACAGTACCTATAAATCGAAATGGTTCCTGACCTAGTAGAGCTGATAAAGACAAGAGCATTGCAGTCCTAGAAGGATCTCCTAGAATATTGACAAGAGAACTAAGAGTGCCAACAAGATTTGTGCCAGGAAGCTCAGCTTCTACATCAGAAGAGTTTTGTGGATTCAGTGGAGGACCACAAACATTCGAGGAAGTGATTGAATGTCCAGAGAAGGACAAATGGATCCAAGCCATGAACGAGGAGATGGAATCCATGAGGAAGAATCAGGTACGGACATTGCAACCATTACCAGATAAGCAAAAAAATTATAGATGGGAAGATCATCATCGTAGCTGTATATGTGGACGACACTTTGATACTCTGCAAAAGTAAAGAGCTTATTGCTGAAGTGAAGTTTGACATCTCGAAACATTTCAAGATTGCAGACTTGGGAGAAGCCAGATGTTATCTTGGCTTACAGATTGACAGAGACTATGAGGGAGACAAGTTGTACCTTCATCAGTCCAGATATATCCAGAAAATCCTAGAAGATTTCGGGATGCTGAGTTGCAAAGGAGCAAATACCCCAATGCTTGCAGGAACAGTCTTGACGAATGAAGATTGTTCGAAGACTGAGAAAAAAAGAGAATTGATATAGCTTACACGATACAAGAAGCTGATCGGATCGTTGATGTATCTTGCAGATAACACATGTCCCGACATTGCTTATGCCATGTTCAAGATGAGCCAATTCTGTATAAATCCAGGATCAACTCATTGGAAGATTACGAAACGGATTTTGCAATACCTTCAGTTAACAAAAGATTTTGGTTTGTGTTATTCTCGTGATGCAGGGATCCAGATGCTTTCCTACAATGATGCTAGTTGGGAATCTCTCAAGGACGATTGCAAAAGTGTTTCATGAGGATGCACCATCACGTCAGGAGCAGCAATTCTCTGGGTAAGCAAGAAGCAGACCATTGTGGCTCAGTCATCCTGTGAAGCAGAGTACGTTGCAGTAGCAAAGATGGCTAATGAAATCATTTGGCTCAAACAGTTCCTTGACGAACTGGGCGAAACAGGGAGTGAGCCTCTGATTTTGCAGATGGACAATACATCTGCAATACTTTTGACAAAGGATCATGTGTTTCACTCAAGGATGAAACACATCGCAATCAAGTATCACTTGATAAGAGATCTGATCGAGAAGAAGATGCTGCAGACTATTTTCATTGGAACAAAGGAGATGGTGGCTGACATTTTTACAAAGGCCTTAGACAAAGGTCTGTTCGAGAAACAGAGGAGCAATCTTAGAGTCATTAAGCTACCACACTTTGAGAGGGAGCTAAAAAAACAAAACATTTTAATTACCAAAGCTTTGCTAGCTTTCAACCCCAGTCTGATGAAAAGACATGAAGCAAAAATGTTCGCAAACACCTTGAAGAAGAGACATGAGCGCGAAAAGTTCGCAAAATTTTTTTTTTCGTGATACAGCAGGAGAAAGTCAGACGACGTGAAAGTCAAATGGCTCAAAGCGAGACAAAAATCTTCGCGACACTTTTCGACCTTCACGCTCCAAAGGATCAGGAATCATGCAAGTACTATGAAGTACAAAAACCCTAATATGATATGATGACGTCAGCAGAAGAGTGTTAGGTCGTGCCTAACCCACCTCTCTTGTAATCTGTGATTAGTTATTGATTGTTCAATCTATCTAATCTGGTGTGCTACTCTGAATGTATAAGATACATACAGTAGCATATAGAAATATACAGACTACAGAATAGAAGTCTGCCTGCGAGTGAGACAAGCTTTGTAAGCATGATCCACATAGATCTAGGAAGTCTGCTAGTAAGCGAGACATTACTCGTGGGAGAACACCGCTTCTCTCACGCCAATGGATTGTGTGGGTCTGTAATACAACGCTCAAAATCAAGAGGATCAATAGATGATACTATAGCTATTACGCACATATCTCTCTTAATTTTTTTTTATCTTGAATGAATTACTGTCTGTCATTACTTGTGTATCTCATTCACTCATTTTATCAATTCCACACACTGGTTCAGTTTTTGTTGAATTTTGTATTAATCTGACACGTGGATCAGCAGTGTCTGTCTACATTCTGGAGGATTGTAGGAATGATATAGCCGGCAGTGACCAACAATCATATCTGAAATCCATCCGAATTGTTTTTTGTTCGTGATTAATTTGATTTTGCTTCAGCAATGTCAATATCAGAGCTCGTTCAAGTTTTGTTTTGTTTCGTTTCGTTTTGTTTCAGAGCCTGATTGATATTTGCACTTTGTGTTCCACATTTTTTGCATCATTGTAGTTGTGTTGTAAAGCTATCTTTACAAGCTTTACTTCCGGCGCCATCGGCGCCAGCTATGTCCCCGGCGCCAGCAGCGCCCCTGCTGCTCCCGGCGCCAATGGCGCCGGGGCTGCTCACGGCGCCACTGTGACCAGAATCCAGCCGGCGCCAAGTTCCTATGGCTGAAAATCTTTGATCGGTTCTAGCGGAGTCCAGAGAGCTCAGATCGATGTGCAATCACCTCACACGATCTAGGCATGATTAAAGGAAGCCTGGGGATCAATAAAATCTAGAGAGAGAAAATGACTTTCTAGAAAGAGAAAATTCTAGAGAGAGAAAAACGTGCTTTACCAGCTTGGATAGAGTGCTTGGTATGAGGGGGTGCCGAATCACACCAATACTATAGGGGAGTGTGGGTTGCGACTCAGGGCGAGCTCCAACCAAGTCTCAGCCTCCCTTGCTGGAATGTTGTCATGGCTCTCGCCTTGGCATGCTAGCGCCCCGGAGACTAGGGTCGGTCACACACTTGAAATGTAACCTTCTCAGATTTATCAATAAAGTAAGATTTTTCTCAAACTGACTCTGATTACCTTCTGGGTTTCAGTGTTCGGTAAAAGCGCCAGTTGTAAGGCCACTTTCAAAATTTTTAACTTGGCACATAGCTGAGGGTCGTATCCCGGGATGCCAGCGGTATGCCGTCGGGACCATTCGGTCCGTGGCGCCAGCGGTATGCTGTCGGGACCATTTGGTCCAAGAACTGGTTGTTTCCATATCTGTTGCGGCTTGTGGTTCTGAGTGTTCCTTGCATGAACGTGAATGGGTTAAGCTCTTGGGGAACGGGCTCTAACCTGTCGGCTGAGTTGGATGGCTTGCTTGGGTGGACGTTACCTGTTTATGGCTGTCCAGTCTGGCGTGGCACCCAGTTGGCTTCCAGCGCTCGTGACGAAGCTTTCAGTTGGTTAAGTCTGATGTAAGTCAGACCGCTTGCTTGGAATGGATGTTACTCGTTTGTAACGAAGCTTCGAGTTGGCTAAGTTTGATGTATGTCGGGCGGCTTGCTTGGAGGGAAGTCACCCACATCGGGACCCCCGATCTGGCATGGCGCCAGGTTGGATCTCAATGTTGGTTTTCGGAACGTCAAGTTGGTTAAGTCTGATCGTTGTTGGCGAGTTGGCTGCTTGTATGTCAAGTGGGTTTGGATGGCAAGAGTTGAAGGCTGGGAAGCTAAGTCGTGGTTCCCGGCTCTCTTTGGGATGCCTGCGCTACATGTGGTATCAGAGCCGACTGGCCGGACAGCTATGCGGATCTCACGGAAATGGCCACTGTTTGGGGTTCATCAAGATAACTGTTGTGCAAGGTGTTGCCCACAGTGTAAGCACGGGTGCGTCCACGGTCGGGGTGGTCGGCAGAACGGGGGACTCGATGAGTCAAGGTGCTGCCCTTGAGGTGTAAGCACGGTCAGTTCTCGCGGTTCGGGCCTGGCGCTGTCTGCATGTAGGACGGATGAGGCAAAGTGCTGCCTAGGGAGGTGAAAGCACGGTCTGTACCTTGTGGGGTGCGGGGCGACATATTCGAACTGTACGGGTTAACCATTGATACAGAGATGCTGCTCGAATTCGGGTGTAAAGCACGGGTGGTTAGCTGCCGGTGCGGGATAGCTGCCGATCGTTTAGCTATAAGGGCTATCGACCAAAAAGTGGTGGGGCGTGACTGAGGCAATGTCCCATGCATCCTTAGCAGTCTGAGCAGCTCTTATGTGACTGATTTGATTGTCTTTGATGTTGAGAGTGATCATGGTAAAAACCTTGCCATCTTTCAGTCTCCATTTGGTGATAATGACTGCATCACCTTCAGGTTTAATTTCTGTGCCATCAACGATGTCCCATAGTTTCTTGGCTAGTAGTATGAATATCATTTTGAACTTCCGGAGATGGTAGTTACTCCCATCGAGTCTGTCAATAAGTGAAGAACTAGAAGACGAATCAATTCTGGTTGAGTGATATCATTGATAGAAACAACAATTTCAGAATATTGTTGGTTGCGCACTTGCTAGAACAATGCCTTGATAAAGACAAGACTTGATTATCCGCAATAGAAATGCAGATTATTGAACTGCCCACTTTGATACCATGTCGTAAATTGATGGTTTATCACAGATGATTGACTGATATCGAATTAGAGGAACTCTGATCAAAACAGAGGCTCTGATACCATGTCCGAAATCAGTGGGAATGAGCGGAAGCTGATGAGCGGGCTTGGTGTAGGATTAGAAACGCCATAGTTAGCTGCAGGATATTCAAATTGAAGGAATTAGGAATGCGCAATGGAAAAACAACTGAGTGGAGACAAAAATATACTCTAATTTATATCCACAAGGAGTACAATCGCATGGAGTGAAAACTTCAGTTGGCTACAGAATGAGAACTCTGATTGTGTGTGTGATAACACATGCAACAGAACTATCTAAATGAATTGATAGATATAATTATCAGATGTCTTAGATATAAGAAAATTAGAATAATTTTTCTAATGAAGATTCTGGGATTGATATCCTACTCAAAATATCTATAACTGGGTTGGATTTTAGATCGACAATATCAGAATTTTACAATGTATCGAAAATATACAAAGGATCAAAAATTTTACACTGGGTCAAAAAATTATACTAAGTCAAATAATATGCATGGGGTCGGATTTTTCAGACCCGATTTGACCGATCCAGGGTTAAAGACCCCCGAATAATGCTGCCTCGATCCGATCCGATCCGATCTAGGGTCGGAAAATCTCTGTTTGTTAGGCTTGATATTGGGTTGGCAAAATCCAATATTGGACTTTTCGATCTTCTGAAAAACTCGAGCCTCTTGTTTTCTGGGTTTTGTAAAGTTTTCAGGATGTTCATTAATAAATGGATTTGAGGCTGAGCATCAAATTCCAACAAGATGTTGGAACTATATATCCATCTCCCACATGATGAAATACGTGAAGTGCAGTGGGTGGAATCTAAAAGGTTTACGAGCTTTGCTTGAATTGACATTTGCTGATGTGCCCACAAATTTAATCTTCAATATTGATGAACAAAATGTATGACTTTACAATTACTTTTCTATATTCTGCTTTGTTTGGAATTCTGTGCACGATGTCTAAAATGTGTGGCAACGATTAATACATTGCATAATACAAGTGTCTAATTTTGTAGATTAGGAGACGTGCGAAAAAGGACCATGCTTGCAATTCGCTTGTAAATTATGCTTCATTAAAAATTCAATGGGATTGAGATGCTTTTATATATCATCGTACTACGATAACAATCTTCGTAAATTTATTTGGAATATGCATGTACTTGACCTAAAAAGTCTATTTAAAGTAAAGTTTCGAAATCAAGAAACCTTAATGGAAATGAGTTGTTATGCCACATCTGTACATTTTCTATGATTGAATGGGGTTTAGGATTTTAATTATTGTAATGTAAGCATGTATGGTGCATTACTATTTCTGGAAAATCTAATTTTCTAACACTCATTAGTAAAATTAGAAATCTTCCAAATAAAAGGTTGCATGGAGCCTCATTTTCACACTTCACCCTTTTGGTTTCATAGCTCATGCTATTTTTATGATCTGAATGAGATTAGGCCCGTGCTTAGCGCTCCCACTACCAGCATATATTCCGTGTTCTCATTCACCTACATACATATCTGAGGACATGGCATGCACAAAACAAAATGCTAGAGATCCTAGGTTTGTAGCTTTAATGCAACAGAAAACACTAGCGGCATGACGGAGGGGCCAATGGAAGTCCGAGCCCAAGCAGAAGTCCCAACCACAACCATTCCTAAACAAATCTTGCACCGACCTGTCATTTGCCAAATCTAAGCAATTAGCAATTACACTGGAAGTAAGGCTAAGAGAAAGAAAAGTACAAAGCATTAAAGATAGCATATCCATAGAAAGCTAGAAACACAAGGATCTCCATAGAATCACAATAGAAATGAAATGAAGAGTACAAAGCAATGTAAATGAGCAGGGATTCATGTAGATAAGGCACATGAGACCAAGCAAAGGAAATCCCCATAGCACATATTCACAAGGAGAAAGCTAGAAGCTATCACTTGCAAATGAGCCAAAAGATTCACAAATTGATGTCTCTTGCCTAGTTATAGACAATGCTCTCACTTAACTTAACTTAACTATCTTGAGGGATAGTTAGCCCTTGTTAAGTATTATTTAAACTATATTGGGCCCTCGTTGGCCTATTATCCTTATTAATGACTTTGGAGTGCCTAAAGAGGTGAAGAATTATTTTTATCATCGTTTCGTACTTCCAATTCATCCTTTGATGATGTTGATGATGATTCATCACAATCATTTGGCCTATCATTTTTCTGGATTCTTGGATTAACAGTTTTTCCCACTTGAACCTTAGGCGTTTTGTCCTGATCCCTCAACTTTTGTAACTGTCCCATCACTTTGTTGAAAGCTAATGTCCCGCGTATATTCAAAGTGCATATTAGTGGTGTTGAGTATTCTGTAGCAGCTTCACGTTGACCATTGTTCAGATCGTGTTCTATGGTATGAACCTGAGATCTTATGCTAGATAGTGACGTTATCCAAGTATCATGATATATATCCCTAGATAAACAAGCTCTTATCTTAGGCTTCAAGCCTAAAATTAAGTGCATTGTGTTGAATTCCTCCACCGAATAACCATATTGGTCCATTATCTATTGGAAGTCATTAAAATAGATCTCCACGGTAGATGTCTATTGGAAAGAATGCCATACTTGGCGGTCTGTACATTCAAAATCTTTGATGCACTTTTGTACAAAGGCTAGCCATTTATCAGTGGTAACATGAGGTTCTTCACACTATATCCAATATCGCCACGAAATATATGTTGATCCATCAAGGTATGTTCCTACAAATTGAATCTTGTCATGGTCACTGCTTGGATGTGATTAAAAATACCTGTGAAAGTTGTCTATCCATGCTTTCACATCCATATGAGCAATTCTACCATCAAACTTGTGAAAAATTGTTTCCACCATATGCTGGGAAGATTGGTCCATGTAAGGTAATTGGTAATGATGACGTGAATTCAGCTGTTCATTGTCACTGTCACTACTATAAACACCACCACTTGGGTTATGTTGACTGATTTGGTAAACTTGTCAATCATTATAATCATCATAATGTGTTTCATTATGTTCTAGATAGTCTCCATATGACACTTGTTCGCACTGATTGAATTTGCCGCACTGATTGGATTGGATTCGCTATCGTTGTGCTCATAATACTGATCTTCAAAATCATAGTTAGATTGATCTTTGTATTAAGAGTCACCGTCGTCAATGTACTCAAAATCAGAGTCAGCACCCATATTGAGAATCGAAGGACTTGCAAGTTACTGTATTCTGAGCTGAAGTTTATATGCAATGGACTTCAATAAATAGCTTGAATGCTCTTTTCTCCACCCACTTAAAAATCAGAGTTCTATGATGAGTGAAATTGAAAAGGCAAAAACTTGTAGGTCATATAAAACTGAGCACTTTTGCTTTTTACAATATTCAATTCCGAGCTCAGACGGAAAAGTTATGAGGATTTGAAAATAAGCAAATAATGTATAAGGAAATTTGACTGAGAGAAAATAATGTGAAAGTACAGCAAAAAGGACCAAGAATGGATCCAAATCAGATCCACAAGTGTGATTGGGTGTTAGATTATGATTCATCTACCAATCTACACAAGATTAGATAGCACTAGATCAAATCTACATCAACAAATCTAACAAGAACAATCAAATATGATCAAAACTTGTACTTGCTGGTTTCATACATGTGAATACCTGTCAGAGTACGGACTACCAGCAAATAATGAAGTACACTTAGCTTAGAAACCATTAGAAGCATAAAATCACAAGACAAATGGAGAGATTACTCAAGAAATGCACCAATACCAAGATTTAGCTTTCTTGTCAATTATGGCCAAATGAGCCACCATATATACACAAGAGCTGATGCTTACTCAGCTGGTTTGGCACGTGTGAGAGTGCCTACTCATCAAAGGATCCACCAATAATCATCAATATGGCACATGGACCAAGTTTCCTAACTTATAGCCACCTCCCGTGATTTTAGGCAATTTTCCTAATTTATAGGGACTTGCACAAATATCTACTACAAGTTGGATCTCACCTACTACTGATGTTTTCACACATGTGAGCAGTCCTTTGCACGTGTGAGATCACTCCTATCCATGTGAAATAGCTTTTTCTACCAATAAAATGATGCCAAGCGGCATATAGCTAGATTTTGGCCATTTTAGCTACTAGATCTCAAATGAAATGGGACTCATCTAAATGATAAATGCATTTATTTCACATGTGGGAACAGGCTCCACACATGTCTAATGATGATATATACTACTCATAACAATCTCTCTTGCCACAAAGGTTGCATTTAGGATCCTTACTTGCCTCCAATAGGTTGCCACCTATTGATGCCATGATGAGGAAGTAAAACCTAGTGATATGACTTTTCAAAATGTAATTTGTGACTCTCAAGAAACTAGATTTGAACACATTCAATAATCTAGAAGGATCTACACAAGATCTAGACCACAAATTTTGAATCATATCTTTTTCAACCTAGTCAATTGGAAATCTTTGCTTTGATCACTAAGACAAAAGCACTCTATCAAATCACAAAAAATAGATCCAAACACCCCTATTGGACTCAACAAATACCAATGAATCTTCCTCTTGAGAGTTGGAATGGATTTGAAAAGATTTGACACCTAGATTTTCCTTTTCTCTTGACTAGTTCTCTCAACTTTTGAGATTCTTGAACAAAGTATGGGTTTTGTTTCAAATACTTGAAAATCAAACTTAGTCACCTATTTTGGATTCAGTCTTGTCCCAAATAATCTCACTCTTGAGATTTGGATTGAATTTGATTTGATTTGACAGCAAATTAAACCACTAATTTTCACAAAAAAGGATCTACACTAGATCACAAAAACTTGACATGTATACTTGATTCAAACACACAAAGATCAGATCCAATCACCCCTTTTGGAATCCGTCTTGACCCAAAGAATCTTACTCTTGAGATTTGGAATGGACATGAAATGGTTTGATAACAATCTATGTCAATAATTTTTCACCAAGCTTAAAATTTAGACATCTAGAGATTCACAAAGATCCCAATCATGTATGAACACTCAAATATGGACTCCTCCCTGTTCTAGACTCCCAATGGGATCACAACTTGACCCTCACACTCTCACAAAGAAAGTTGAATAGAACTTATTTGAATTTCATACATATAATGTCAAAATTTTGCTCAACAAATTGAATTCATTCAACCCTATTGGACTCCACCAAGTACCAATGACTCTACCTCTTTAGAGTTGGAATGATTTCAAATTTTCAGAAATGTGATACGTCTCTCTCACTAAGATATGTGCTTACAAAGAGCTAATGCCACTTAGCAAGATTTGATCACAATGAAGAAGACAATTTTTTCATCAAAGGCAAGAATTGAGTTACTAGTTCTTTCCCTCTACAAAGGAAGGATCTCTTGAAAATTTTGGATCAACCACAACACATATGCCTCACTCACCTTTATGACTTTGATTCAAGCCAAAAAAACACACTCACACACTTGAGTAGGGGTGAACAATGTGACTTGGATCTCAAATTTTTATCCTAGTACTTGCCAACAATTGTTATCACCTTGTATAGGTAGATTTTGCCTTGAAATGTAACCTTCTCAGATTTATCAATAAAGTGGGATTTTTCTCAAACTGACTCTGATTACCTTCTGGGTTTCAGTGTTCGGTAAAAGTGTTGCGCCGGCGCCTCAAAGGGCGCTGGGACTTTAAAAGTTGTAGTAAGGGTCCTTCCACTTGGACCAGTCCTGGAGGCGAAACCGAAATGGTAATCATCCCCAAGGATCAACTTTATTAGATTTGGAAGAGGTTACATTCATACATAGACTGACAGGTCTCGGGGCCACCAACACGTGCTGGGCATTGTGCCTGGCTCGTGCTGGTAGAGGGAGCTGAGACCTAGCGACTGGATTCCTGGCGCTGGTTGAGCTGCTCAAGTTTCTGTCTGCCGGACTCCCCCTATAGTTCTGCTGTGATTCGGCGCACCCCCTCTGGTTTGAAACATAGTGCTTTCTGGTAAAGCACGCTTTTTAGGACTTAGTTTTTATTTTGCTGATTAAGCCTGGCAAACCTGGTAGAATCAGTTTGGCTCCTGGACATGGGTCCCGGGAGCCGTCCCGGTGGCCGAATCAACCTGCTTTCCTGACTAGGCCATGACTCGAGCTCCAGAGCTAGCTCATGACTTTGTGACTACTTGACTGGCTCACCACAGGTTGGAGGCTCAGTCCTTGACGTTCTAACTTGCTCTGGGACCTTAGGGAGTGTCACCCCTTTGAGTCTTACAGGGCACGCTAGGTGCACCCGAGTCAACTTTACAACATCCTCCCCTCGTTTGAGAAAGCTAATGTCCTCATCAGGGCCAAACTAGAACCGAAGACTCATGGCACGGGCTTAATTCACCAGCCAGACTTTAGTCACATATACAAGGGCACGGGCTTGATTCATCGACCAAAGGAAACCAACTGTAAAGCAGAGTAATGATATTGTGTTTTACACCCAGCACAGGAAAAGTGTAGATCTAGTTCACTTACGTAAAACCTGTGTGAAGCTGCTGCACTCAGACATCAAACTGAAGCTCACTCCTCAATGAGAAATGCGGCTTACTTTATTAGCATGAAAGAAAAAGGTACTCACGGCTCCCTTAAGCCTCAGATATGTCGTTGTCGTCGCACATCTGGATGAGTCCCCTAGGACTCCAGATATTTCGTTTGGTCGTCCAGGTTGAGCTCCTTGAGCTCTGCATCGGCACTTAGATTCACCTTTGACGTAGAAACTGCAGGCAATGTTGGATCCATTTGACCTCGCGTCAGCTAATTTGTCACTGTTGGATGTCTTTCGTTAAAAAAGTGAGCTTTCGCTTTGTCACACAAGTTGAGCTCCTTGAGCTCTGCATCGGCACTTGAATTCACCTTTGATGTAGAGACTATAGGCAATGTTGGCTCCATTTGTTCCCGTGTCAGCTGGTCTGTCACTGTTGGTTGTCCTTCGTTAAATAGGTGAATGAGATTGGGAGGAATGGTTGGCTCAGGTTCATTTGTGTCGTTCTTTTCTAGTTGGTCCCCTGGCACAGCTCTGACGACACAAGGTCTCCTGCCATTATATAATAACACATGGTTAACCCCTTTTGCCAAGAAGGCCACCACATGTTCGTTAAACCAGCTTAATCCCAAAATAGCGTCGAAGGCATCCATCTTCAAGATTGTGAACGTTAGTCGATTCTTCCAGGCTCCCAGAGAGATTTGTAAGTTGGTTGCCAATCTACAAGTGGTCATTGTACCTTTCGCGGTCTCCACACAAATAGGAGTCACATTTTCTTCACATTGGATGTCCAATTCTCCTGTCAGTTTCTCTGACAAGTAGTTATGTGACGCCCCCAGGTCTACCATGAAGTGAATGATCCTCCCTTGAATACAGCCTTTCAGGCACA
Organism: Diphasiastrum complanatum; assembly: GCA_029204225.1. Classification (NCBI taxonomy): domain Eukaryota; kingdom Viridiplantae; phylum Streptophyta; class Lycopodiopsida; order Lycopodiales; family Lycopodiaceae; genus Diphasiastrum; species Diphasiastrum complanatum. Next base: position 28,098,918 of record CM055096.1, on the reverse strand, counting down.
ATAACTTGGATCCTCTCGCAGGAGTCGCCATAAGATGTTCACGATAAGCCGCAAGTGCCCCTATCTGTTGCAAGGCATTCAGGTCAGACTCCGTCAAATCCGTTTCTGGGTCCTCTTCATCATCTTGTTCACCATCTTCTTGATCAAATGCCTCTCTCTCCATCCTATCAAATCCTTCAATGGCAGCCATGATTTGCTTATTCAATGGTTTGGGGCATGACCTCCAAGAGTGACCTTGCTGATGACAGTTGAAGCAACGCATGGAACTGCCCACTGTTGGTGAGCTGTTGCTGTGACTAACTGAAGGTCCAACATTGTTTCTTCTCTGGAACATGTTCCCTCCATTGTTGCCTTGGTTTCCAAACCCTGTTTTTGTTGGGAATTTATTCACGCTACTCGAGGCTTGGTTGCCATTTGGAGCTGAGTCCCCCCTTGAAAAGAAGCTCGGACTCGGTCTGGATCCACTAAATACTCTTGTTGAGGTTGCGGGAGCAGCTGGTGCCAATGTGCTCTCATAATCACAAACCATTTCAGCCGCTCGAATAGTTGAATTGAAATCATGGGGCATGTAGTTGTCTATCGCACGTCGGGTCCAGGATTGCATTCCAGACAATAGGTAATGAGTTTTGTCCGCCTCGGACATATCTTCAATAACCCATACACTCTGTCTGAATCTATTGAGGTACTCTTGCAATGACCCTTTCTGTTTGAGCCCCGATAATTCTGTCCTCAATCTCATGTGTGAATCCTTCGGTATGAACTCCTCTCGTAACGCGGCTTTGAATGCGTCCCATGTTTAAAAATGCATTCCTGCCATCCGGTACCAATTTGTAGTGTAACCCTCAAAATATGCTAATGCCAAGTCAGTTCTTTCTTCCTCAGGAGTGTTCATCAGACGGAAGTAATGGTCCATGTGAAACAACCAATCTTAACTCGAATGTCACGCTCTCCTTTGAAAGTAGGTGGTGCTTTCACTTTGGCAGTCTTTCTTGGGCCCTCCATGGTTCGCGCTCGTGGTTCTCTTGGTAACTGTGGAGGAGGCGCCACTGCATTCTCCCTAGTTGCTTCCAACTCTTCAAACCTGGCTTCGAGCTGTGTTAGCCCGTCTCTCATTTCTCTAGCAAGGTTAATTTGAGTAAGATTCATGGCTCGCAAGGATGTTTGCCATTCTTTCCTTTCAGTTTCTCTATCCTTCTTCACCTCGCTAAGCATAGCCGTCATTGCGCTTGATAAGTATTGCCGCATCTTCACTTCAAAGAGGTCCTGTTGCGCCTCTGGCAAGGGTTCATCTCTTGGTGTAGGTTCAGAAGGGCCACCCATCTCTTCATGGAGGGGAGCCACTGTGGAGTGCATACGCTCTTTCTTTCTCGACTTGGACCTGGTGCCATCTCGATGCATGCGAGAGCTGTATTCTTGAGTCAGCTCTTCTCCGTCCGTTAGTGCTCGTAACTCTTCAAGATGGTCCTCCATTATAGTCAGAGGTGTACTTCCAACAGATTATCGCCTCAATCCTTTTTATATTTGAAGCTCTCCCTTCTATCAGCCGGGCCCCACAGCTCTCTTTTCTTCTTTATTAAATCAGCTCCAATGAAAATATCCCTTCCTCAAACTTAGCACGTCCACATCACTTGAGAGCCAAGTAGGAACCAGGTCATTTGTGTCCAAGCAAGCACACGACAAACGGAACATACCAACCAAAGCAAACACAGAGGATCCCTCTCAAGCCACAAACCCCCCTGCGACCGGACGTAGGACCTTTGCCTAGCCGCGCCCACACAAATCTATCACAGAATTAGCCCACGGGGAAACATCCATCCAACCATCCGTGCTTTCACCATTAAGCAGCACATTGCCTCAGTCACGCGCCACCACTTTTTGGTCGATAGCCCTTATAACTAAACGATCGGCAGCTATCCCGCACCGGCAGCTAACCACCCGTGCTTTACACCCGAATTCGAGCAGCATCTCTGTATCAATGGTTAACCCGTATAGTTCGAATATGTCGCCCCGCACCCCACAAGGTACAGACCGTGCTTTCACCTACCTAGGCAACACTTTGCCTCATCCGTCCTACGTGCAGATAGCGCCAAGCCTGAACCGCGAGAACTGACCGTGCTTACACCTCGAGAGCAGCACTTTGACTCATCAAGTCCCCCGTTCTGCCGACCACCCCGACCGTGGACGCACCCGTGCTTACACTGTGGGCAGCACCTTGCGCAACGATTGTCCTAACAAATCCCAAAACGTGGCCATCCCTGTGAGACTTGCGTAGCTGACCGGCTAGTCGGCTCTGATACCACATGTTGCGCCGGCGCCTCAAAGGGCGCTGGGACTTGAGCGGTTTCCCCAACACGCGCTTAAGTCTAACATTCATCCATCATGTACTTACGTAAAAGCCAACTCAGAAACGTAACAAGCTTAACCATTCAGACTTAAGAAAACTGGGATCCCAACCAACCCGAAAGCCAACTCAGAATCCGTCCCCAAAAGGTAACCAAAGGGAAAGACAAGCCACACATGAAACCCAAGGCATAGTGGTCGCCAAACTGACCAATTGGCATAGCGGCAAGCCCCATGTCGATGAAAGGGACCCTTAGGCGCCAGCGACGCAAAAAGGTTGTAGTAAGGGTCCTTCCACTTGGACCAGTCCCGGAGGCGAGACCGAAATGGTAATCATCCCCAAGGATCAACTTTATTAGATTTGGAAGAGGTTACATTCATACATAGACTGACCGGTCTCGGGGCCACCAACACGTGCTGGGCATTGTGCCTGGTTCGTGCTGGTAGAGGGAGTTGAGACCTGGCGACTGGATTCCTGGCGCTGGTTGAGCTGCCCAAGTTTCTGTCTGCCAGTTTCCCCCTATAGTTCTGCTGTGATTCGGCGCACCCCCTCTGGTTTGAAACATAGTGCTTTCTGGTAAAGCACGCTTTTTAGGACTTAGTTTTTATTTTGCTGATTAAGCCTGGCAAGCTTGGCAGAATCAGTCTGGCTCCCGGACATGGGTCCCGGGAGCCGTCCCGGGAGCCGAATCAACCTGCTTTCCTGACTAGGCCATGAATCGAGCTCCAGAGCTAGCTCATGACTTTGTGACTACTTGACTGGCTCACCACAGGTCGGAGGCTCAGTCCTTGACGTTCTAACTTGCTCTGGGACCTTAGGGAGTGTCACCCCTTTGAGTCTTATAGGGCACGCTGGGTGCACCCGAGTCAGCTTTACAACAAAAAGCCCCAGTTGTAAGGCCGCTTTCAAAATTTTTAACTTGGCACATAGCTGAGGGTCGTATCCCGGAATGCCAGCGGTATGCCGTCGGGACCATTCGATCCGTGGCGCCAGCGGTATGCTGTCGGGACCATTTGGTCCAGGAACTGGTTGTTTCCATATATGTCGCGGCTTGTGGTTCTGAGTGTTCCTTGCATGAACGTGAATGGGTTAAGCTCTTGGGGAACAGGCTCTAACCTGTCGGCTGAGTTGGATGGCTTGCTTGGGTGGACGTTACCTCTTTATGGCTATCCAGTCTGGCGTGGCGCCAGGTTGGCTTCCAACGCTCGTGACGAAGCTTTCAGTTGGTTAAGTCTGATGTAAGTCAGACCGCTTGCTTGGAATGGATGTTACTCGTTTGTAACGAAGCTTCGAGTTGGTTAAGTTTGATGTATGTCGGGCGGCTTGCTTGGAGGGAAGTCACCCACATCGGGACCCCCGATCTGGCATGACGCCAGGTTGGATCTCAATGTTGGTTTTCGGAACTTCAAGTTGGTCAAGTCTGATCGTTGTTGGCAAGTTGGCTGCTTGTATGTCAAGTGGGTTTGGATGGCAAGAGTTGAAGGCTGGGAAGCTAAGTCGTGGTTCCCGGCTCCCTTTGGGATGCCTGCGGATCTCACGGAAATGGCCACGGTCAGCTATGCGGATCTCACGGTCAGCTATGCGGATCTCACGGAAATGGCCACGGTTTGGGGTTCATCAAGACAACTGTTGTGCAAGGTGCTGCCCACAGTGTAAGCACGGGTGCGTCCACGGTAGGGGTGGTTGGCAGGACGGGGGCTTGATGAGTCAAAGTGCTGCCCTTGAGGTGTAAGCACGGTCAGTTTTCGCGGTTCGGGCCTGGCGCCATCTGCACGTAGGACAGATGAGGCAATGTGCTGCCATTAGGATGGTGTAAGCACGATCTGTGCCTTGTGGGTTGCGGGGTGACATATTCGCGATGGTCACCGTTCGTTTAGCTTTAAGGGCTATCGACCAAATTTGGTGGGGGCGTTACTGAGGCAATGTGCTGCCTAACGGTGAAAGCACGGGTGCGTCCACGATTGGGGGGTACGCTGCCAATCGTTTAGCTATAAGGGCTAGCGACTAGATTTGGTGGGGGCGTTACTGAGGCAATGTGCTGCCTAATGGTGAAAGCACGGGGTGCGTCCACGGGGGTGGTATATTCAAGGATAGCTGCTGATCGTTTAGCTATAAGGGCTATCGACCAAAAAGTCGTGGGGCGTGACTGAGGCAATGTGTTGCTTAATGGTGAAAGCACGGATGGTTGGAGGGGTGTCCTATGTGGGCTGATTCTGTGATCGATTTGTATGGGCGCGACCAGGCAAAGGTCCGTTGGCAGGACCATCTCAAAGGGGGACCTTGTCTTTGTTACTTGTTAGTAAACCTGCCTGAGTGTCTTACTTGTATGTATTCGTGGTGAGTCTTAATACTCGTGCTTTGCCTGGTTTGCATGATTGCTTGTGATACAAGGAGCTGATGGCTTGAGAAGGAACCTTTTCTTTTGAAGGCTGATACCATCAAACAAAGAGGACTACAGAATCTGTGGGGCGGATTTGCAGTTCAAGTACTCACACGTGAACGACAACGAAACGACTCAATGTTTGCAAAGGATGGATGGCTAGCCTGTTTCTTGGGTTAGTTTCATTTGCGACAACGCCCACCAGACGCAAGCAAGAAGTCAAAAGTTGGAAAGGGCAATTTAGGGGAGAACTTCTATGGAGCAGTTGGTCTTCATTTTGGGACGGCCACCTTCGGAACTGAAACTCACTGAGCATGGGTGATATCCAGTATCAGTTGGGTTTTTCCTCAAAGGGGAAAAGACTAGGATCCTCTTCAGAGATTGGCAACAAGTTGGATCGAGCCATAATCCTAGCAGATGGGAAGCAAAGTGTTGGAAAGGCTTTTTGTCCGAAGAACTCTACTCTAAGTCCGATCAGCTGATTTTATAAGTGGAGGGAAACTATCACACACACCTCTCTCTTGGGGAAAATTTTGAATGAAAGTTGATCAAAATGGGGGCAAACTCAAGGTGACCTAGCCATACTCACACGAGGAGACTGGCGAACTTGGGACCTAATAAGTTGACAAGTTTTTGTTGTGGAAAGGAAAGTTTGTTATAGGCTTTCTCTGGACCAGCAATGCTGAGGAAACATATGAGTACGTTGGCTTGTGTTACGCGTAAGGCAGCTGATCAATGAAGGAACTGTGAAAGTTGAGTCTTGCATGAGAGACTTGGTATTTCGAACGGACGCTAAGGGACAGTTTGCGTTGAGATCGGATTAGTGCAAAATATGGGTGCATGTGTCTGCTTCAAAGAGAGCTACTTGAAGCCAAGCTAGATGTACACTTCTTGTTTTGACTGTGAGGCAACTGACCAGTGATGGAATTGTGAAAGTCAAGTTTTGCACGACGGACATGGTGCTTCAAACAAACGCGAAGAGATAGTTCGGATGTGGATCAAACTGGTGCGACCCTTTGGCTTTCCACGAGGTCAATGGTTACATTTGGGCTGATTCAAAGAGCTACTTCAAGCTAAGTGAGAGGTGCATTGCGGAGAACTCAATCTTTGCCTACCTTAAAGAGCCAAGATGAAAAAGTATCAAGATCAGGCTGGGACAAGGAGAGAAATCAAGGTGCAGAAGCAACAAGGCACAAAGTGGACCATAAAGTGGGCAATCAAACGATAAATCCTTTGTCTCAGGGAGCCTTGATACCTGTGCGGAACTGAACAAATCTGGAGCTCAGGGAGCTCAAGTTTATTAGGCAATGGGCTCAGTCACGGTTCTCTTCTGTAGTATTTAAATGATAGTGTGTCCCACCTATCAATAAGACACAACTACAACCTGATTTCGGTCCTTTATTAACAATTGTAGCTCATCTTGGATATAGGATCTGTCTGGAACTCATTTTCTACAGTTCTACAAATTGTTTCAGTTCTTTCTTTATTGTTTACAGTCTGTAGATTATTGATAATCTAATCTACACAAAGACAAGGAATTAAACTAAATCTACCTCTACTGAAATCACATAATCAACATAAACAACATTCAACTGAAGCATTGGAAATTTTACAAAGTGCTTGTTACAACTGTCATTCAACAGTTGTAAGAAGAAATCCTCAGGGAGCTAGAAACCGGGAAACATCAGAATTGAGTGGAATGGTGGACCAGTCTCCAAGTCCTGCACATCTACCTAATACTAAACCCAGAACCATCTTAAAAGAAGAAATAAACAACAATCACATTCATACATTAGTACCCGAACTAAATGCATGAAGATGGAGCATGGAAGGGAATGCAGTTTGAAAGATCTTCATTAAACATTTAAGTAGCATTACAATACACACTACATGCTATGAAACTCATGGAGGAGGCCTCTATCTATACCCACGAGCTGGTGAATCCAATTCTATCATATTTTGGATTCCACCTCTTACAACTAAGTGAACCCCATTCTATAAAGATTTGGATTCCACCTCTTACTTGATAATAGAAGGCCCCTTTATTAAAAAAACATAACTCAAGTTGAGGTAGTCTAAATTGCTAGCTCCCACATTGACTATCCATCTTTCGAGAATTACCATGGGGCTCACAACTATACATTTTAGCCTAGCACTAGTAATTCTCGTGCTCTCAGACTCGGCTCTCAACTTCATCTCTGCTGGGAATCCTTTTTGGATGATAAGGCACTACATCGACACGTCAGGGGCGTGGCATCAGCTAACATTATCCTCCTTTTAAAGTGTTGTAGGTCCCACTACAATGTCTCAGCTTTGACGCTTGATTTTTGAAAAGGCATAGATCAGTGTTTGCCTACGTAAAACCAAGATCTTATTGGTTGCATTGTCATGTGTCTTGACAAAACTTCAAACTCACAGCAGCTTATCAGGATAGCCTTGCGTAACTGAGTGTCTCTCGTTTGTCTTTCTTGGCTTTCTTTTTGTTAAGAGACTTCTCATAGCCTATCTCCCTTTCAATGGCTTCGAATGTGATGAATCTCATTTTTATGCCCAATGGAATAGGTCCCAGATAATGCCTAATAATTGGTATAGGCTTGTTTGTATACCAGCTCTCGATCATCTGAATATATTGTCCTCTGAAAATTGCCTTTGGATTTTTTCTTTGGATTTCTCGAACAATTTTCTTGTAAGTCTTGCCAAATATTCACCAATTACCTTGGCACTCTTTGTATTCTCCTTTCTGCTTTTGGGTGTTTTCTTAGTTCTTCTCCCAGTTGAAGTCCCGGCCTCATCGACACTCTTGTCTCGATGAGAAGTGAAGAATCTTCAATTGGTAGGTTGCACAAACCTTGGGTTATCAATCTTCAAGGGGTTATGAAATTGGTGGTAGAAATAGATTTGGACGGACATGTTGATGATGGTAAGGAAACATGATGAGGGGTTTGGTGGAAGGTGAAGGTACTGACAATATTACAGTTGCAGCCTCTTTGATCACCACTTACTTGGTGAGGAGCTTTCTTTGTCCTGTAGGTCCACTATCATCTTCATCTTTTCCTTTTATCCATTATTTGTTGAGACTCGACCAAGATCTTGTCTTGCTTCTTGATCTTTCCTTTCGTATTGGCCTTTTCAGCTGGATCTCTGTGATTCTTTTCTTTATTTGTTTTATTATCTTTTCTTGCAACTTCACCTGCTTTCTTAAATATTCTTTCTGGCTGACCAACCAATGTAGTTGGTATTGGTCTCTGCAAGACACTGTAATGACATTTTAGCTGCCTCGGTAAGACTACCGGGGTCTTAAAAGAGATGAATGGTGAGATGGTGAAATAACAGAAAGATGTAATGAAAGTTGTGGTAAATGGTGTGGATGATATAACAGACATGAAAGTAGATACAGATGTTGTGGCAAGAGAATTGGATGACAGAAATGTGGATGGTGTGGATGCAGGAGTGGTTGAAGGAGAAGACTTATTTTCCAATTCTTGTACTTCCCCCTCCTTAAGGATCTTTGTCTCACCGGTGCTCAAAATCCGAGGTTTATGACTGGGGTGCTCCTCTTGGTTGAGTCCCTTTGGATTGCCCATCTGTCTTCTTAATCTTTGTCTAGGTAGGTTCTCTTGAATGGAAAACCTTTGGACCAAATTGGAGTATTCATCTCCAAGTCCATTTAGGATTACTTGAACAAGTTCATTATCATGAATTTTGTCACCAATAGAAGCTAACTCTTTGTTTAGTGACTTAATTCTAAGCACATATTCTTGTGTACTCTCATCACTTCCTCTCATGCTTTGCAAAATCAAATTTCTTAGCATAAGAACTCAATGTTGTCGAATTCATAGATACTCTTCAATGAATCCCAAGCCTCTTTTGATGAGGCACAAGAAGCCACCTCTTTCAAGAGGTTGCCTACATTCATCTTTAGACAATGTAGGGCCAATCTAGCCCTCTTCTTGTATTTCAATTGTTCTTGGGCTGCTTGAGGCTCTTCCTCAACTCCAAGAACAATGTCATAGAGGTCACGGATCACAAATAGTGATTCCATCCTCACTTTCCAAATGGAATAGTTTGTGGAAGTTAGCCTCTCACTAAATTTTAACAAAAATTCACCAATGGATGACATTATGAATGATTGCCTATGAGATGCACAAAGATCTCTTGATAATGAATTATCTAAGATAGAATTCTAGCTCTCTAAGAAGCTTCTAATCTCAGCCCAATCAATCCTAGTTCAAACTTGGATGCTGGTGTAATAGATCCACTCAAAAATCCTAGCACTCCCTCACAAAATTGATTCTAGCACTATTTTGCTTGATATTTCACACACGCATAAGATCTGAACAAATTAACCTCCAATATCTGATCTAATGCTTCAAAATGAATCGGTTCAATGACTCAAATCTCTATTTCATAATTAGCATACAATGGATTGAACCTAGGGGGGGGTTGCCGAATCACACCAATACTATAGGGGAGTGCGGGTTGCGACTCAGGGCGAGCTCCAACCAAGTCTCAGCCTCCCTTGCTGGAATGTTGTCATGGCTCTCGCCTTGGCATGCTAGCGCCCCGGAGACTAGGGTCGGTCACACACTTGAAATGTAACCTTCTCAGATTTATCAATAAAGTGGGATTTTCCTCAAACTGACTCTGATTACCTTCTGGGTTTCAGTGTTCGGTAAAAGCGCCAGTTGTAAGGCCGCTTTCAAAATTTTTAACTTGGCACATACCTGAGGGTCGTATCCCGGGACGCCAACGGTATGCCATCGGGACCATTCGGTCCGTGGCGCCAGCGGTATGCTGTCGGGACCATTTGGTCCAGGAACTGGTTGTTTCCATATATGTCGCGGCTTGTGGTTCTGAGTGTTCCTTGCATGAACGTGAATGGGTTAAGCTCTTGGGGAACGGGCTCTAACCTGTCGGCTGAGTTGGATGGCTTGCTTGGGTGGACGTTACCTGTTTATGGCTGTCCAGTCTGGCGTGGCACCCAGTTGGCTTCCAGCGCTCGTGACGAAGCTTTCAGTTGGTTAAGTCTGATGTAAGTCAGACCGCTTGCTTGAAATGGATGTTACTCGTTTGTAACGAAGCTTCGAGTTGGTTAAGTTTGATGTATGTCGGGCGGCTTGCTTGGAGGGAAGTCACCCACATCGGGACCCCCGATTTGGCATGGCGCCACGTTGGATCTCAATGTTGGTTTTCGGAACTTCAAGTTGGTCAAGTCTGATCGTTGTTGGCGAGTTGGCTGCTTGTATGTCAAGTGGGTTTGGATGGCAAGAGTTGAAGGCTGGGAAGCTAAGTCGTGGTTCCCGGCTCCCTTTGGGATGCCCGTGCTACACCGACCATAGTCTCCGGGGCGCTAGCATGCCAAGGCGAGAGCCATGACAACATTCCAGCAAAGGAGGCTGAGACTTGGTTGGAGCTCACCCTGAGTCACAACCCGCACTCCCCTATAGTATTGGTGTGATTCGGCACCCCCCCTCATACCAAGCACTCTACCCAAGCTGGTAAAGCACGTTTTTCTCTCTCTAGGATTTTCTCTTTCTAGAAAGTCGTTTTCTCTTTCTAGATTTTATTGATCCCCAGGCTTCCTTTAATCATGCCTAGATCGTGTGAGGTGATTGCACATCAATCTGATCTCTCTGGACTCCGCTAGAACCGATCAAAGATTTTCAGCCATAGGAACTTGGCGCTGGCTGGATTTTGATCACAGTGGCGCCGGCATCAGCAGGGGCGCTGCTGGCGCCCGGGACATAGCTGGCGCCGATGGCGCCGGAACTAAAGCTTGTAAAGATAGCTTTACAACATCCACCCTACCTTTATAAAATCTGATGTCCTCATCAGATGTCAGATTAAAGTAAAGGTGTCTCCCAATTAAAATAACTATACATTTAATCTACTTGGCACAATACTCAATTTACTGGCCACTTTTTATTAGCATTGAAACTGGCACACCACAAGTCGGAGGCTCAGCTCTTTGTACTGAAAAATTACATAAGTTGAAAATATATCTTTGTCTGGGAAAAGCGTAGATTTGATATCGCTTTCGTAAAACCCGAGAACCTTATTAACTGGTGACAGAGGCCTTTCTTTGAAATGTTCGCCCCTGTCGCTTCTGACTTTCGACTTTGGAACTCCTTTGAGCTCCTGATTTGTCCTTGATGCACTTTGTGTTGAGCTCCCTGAGCTCCAGATTTGTTCAGTTCCGCACAGGTATCAAGGCTCCCTGAGCCAAAGGATTTATCGTTTGATTGCCCACTTTATGGTCCACTTTGTGCCTTGTTGCTTCTGCACCTTGATTTCTCTCCTTGTCCCAGCCTGATCTTGATACTTTTTCATCTTGGCTCTTTAAGGTAGGCAAAGATTGAGTACTCCGCAATGCACCTCTCACTTAGCTTGAAGTAGCTCTTTGAATCAGCCCAAATGTAACCATTGACCTCGTGGAAAGCCAAAGGGTCGCACCAGTTTGATCCACATCCGAACTATCTCTTCGCGTTTGTTTGAAGCACCATGTCCGTCGCGCAAAACTTGACTTTCACAATTCCATCACTGGTCAGTTGCCTCACAGTCAAAACAAGAAGTGTACATCGAGCTTGGCTTCAAGTAGCTCTCTTTGAAGCAGACACATGCACCCAGAGTTTGCACTAATCCGATCTCAACGCAAACTGTCCGTTACCGTCCGTTCGAAATACCAAGTCTCTCATGCAAGACTCAACTTTCACAGTTCCTTCATTGATCAGCTGCCTTACGCGTAACACAAGCCAACGTACTCATATGTTTCCTCAGCATTGCTGGTCCAGAGAAAGCCTATAACAAACTTTCCTTTCCACAACAAAAACTTGTCAACTTATTAGGTCCCAAGTTCGCCAGTCTCCTCGTGTGAGTATGGCTAGGTCACCTTGAGTTTGCCCCCATTTTGATCAACTTTCATTCAAAATTTGCCCCAAGAGAGAGGTGTGTGTGATAGTTCCCCTCCACTTATAAAATCAGCTGATCGGACTTAGAGTAGAGTTCTTCGGACAAAAAGCCTTTCCAACACTTTGCTTCCCATATGCTAGGATTATGGCTCGATCCAACTTGTTGCCAATCTCTGAAGAGGATCCTAGTCTTTTCCCCTTTGAGGAAAAACCCAACTGATACTGGATATCACCCATGCTCAGTGAGTTTCAGTTCCGAAGGTGGCCGTCCCAAAATGAAGACCAACTGCTATAGAAGATCTCCCCTGAAATTGCCCTTTCCAACTTTTGACTTCCTGCTTGCGTCTGGTGGGCGTTGTCGCAAATGAAACTAACCCAAGAAACAGGCTAGCCATCCATCCTTTGCAAACATTGAGTCGTTTCGTTGTCGTTCACGTGCGAGTACTTGAATTGCAAATCCGCCGCACAAATTCTGGATATCGCCCATGCTCAGTGAGTTTTAGTTCCGAAGGTGGCCGTCCCAAAATGAAGACCAACTGCTCCATAGAAGATCTCCCCTGAAATGGCCCTTTCCAACTTTTGACTTCCTGCTTGCGTCTGGTGGGCGTTGTCACAAATGAAACTAACCCAAGAATCAGGCTAGCCATCCATCCTTTGCAAACATTGAGTCGTTTTGTTGTCGTTCACGTGTGAGTACTTGAACTGCAAATTCGCCCCACAGATTCTGTAGTCCTCCTTGTTTGATGGTATCAGCCTTCAAAAGAAAAGGTTCCTTCTCGAGCCATCAGCTCCTTGTATCACAAGCAATCATGCAAACCAGACAAAGCATGAGTACTAAGACTCACCACGAATACGTACAAGTAAGACACTCAGGCAGGTTTACTAACAAGTAACAAAGACAAGGTCCCCCTTTGAGATGGTCCTGCCAACGGACCTACCTAGACTAATCTTCCACATGGATTCCCAAGAGAAAGCCAGTCCCATCATGGACAAGCTTGATGGAGCCAATTACCATATGTGAAAATTTAAGATGAAAATTGTACTAATGGCTAAAGAATGTATGACGTTGTTACAGGTGCAGAAGGGAAACCCGAAGCAGACGACACTGTAATTGCCAGATGGAAGTTGAAGGATGGAAAGGCTTTCGCGCTGATCATCTTGAACATTACGGATACTTAGATCGACCATGTATCTGAGGCTCAGATATCGAAAGAAGTCTGGGACATCTTGAGCACACTATACAAAGTGCGAAATATAGCTTCCAAGCTACATTATGCTTAATGGTGAAAGCACGGATAGTTGGAGGGGTGTCCTATGTGGGCTGATTCTGTGATCGATTTGTATGGGCCAGGCCAACACTCTACAATATCAGGGATGTCTCCTCCGAACTCCATTTGAGGAAGAAATTTTTCACCCTGAAAATGTCTAAAGCGGTAAGTGTTTCGAGCCACATCAACACTTTTCAAAATCTTATGGAACATACGATTGCAACTGGCTCAGTTACAACTCTATTATTCAGCCTTTTTGAGACCTATGAGAATATTACCAGCAAGCATGCTAGAAGTCCACCTATTTTTTAATCAGTTCACATTTCTATAAATTTGCTAGATCTTGTACACATGGACATTTGTGGCCATATGTAGACTATTTTCACAGGGGAATTGTCTATTTATTGACTTTTATTGATGACTTCTCTCGTGTCAGAAACGGTGGTCGTGAGTGTAGCGGAGGCTCGGTTGCTCAGAGAGTAGGCGTGTAAGAACGGAAACACAACAGTTAGTAGCAGAAATATTCAAGTAGAAGAATTCATACAATTTGCACAAATGAACAATGCAGTAGTGAGACAAAAATTGCACTCTGATAAATATCAACAGTGAGTACAATGGCTTGAAGTAATAACTTCAGTTTGTTGAGCGTGATAACGCTGGCTACAGATAACTGTTATTGAAAGAGAAATTAAAAAATTAACACTTACATAGCTTGTTTAAGCTAATATAGAAATTTACAAGAGAGAAAATATCTTACAAGCCTTTAAGGCTATTTATGCTAGTCTCTACATATGTACATCCAAATCATATCCTATGAGTTCAATCATATTTGAGAAACAATCAATACAGAATCTCGTATTGCTAATCTGATTCTAGTATAAGATTCAGTCAAAGACAAAACCGTCTGAGACATATCCATTCATGACCAAGTACATCTGAGGTTGTAATCAACAGAAGATCCGACAAGTCTCTAAACTATTACCAAAGTTACATCCGACCAGCACATCCAAGAGTCACCATATTTTATATCTGACTTCTCAATCCCTCGTCACATCCGATTTTATGTTCGCTGCTTAACTACTTCATATTGATTGAAATACATCTGGTGACCATCATCCTATCTTAAATCCGATGCTATATCCGATGGTAGTATACCACCATAACCAACTAAACGTCAAAACCAAGGCTCTTTAGCTGAGGCTTCCATCTGAATGTTTTGAACCAACTCTCTTCCACCAAACTCTTTAACCGAATCTTCACTAAGGAACTCAAACCGAGTCTCCTTGACCGAGAGGTTCAACTGAGAAGTTCAACTCTCTTGATACATGAAATCTTTGTTTGACAAGCACTCTGCATTTATCGACTCTCTATAAATGACAAGTCATAATTGTAGAATAGCTCAAGAATGAATTTTTTATTTATCTATCCATCTCCAGATCATCTTGTAGAGAGTTTAGGATATATGTGCATATCCAAGTTTTTTGAGAGATCCATGTCGTTTCAAAGTTGATTCCTATATATAATTGAGATATTGGTCTTCGAGTCAACTACAGAGAAATTGTGAAAATCTGGTCCAACGTGCTTCGACCAACAGTTCCAACCAAGCGCTCCACCAAATGTTCTACTTGAGTGCCACGACCAAGTGCTCTTCCAGAGTTTGAATTTTCTGATAAAATGAGCAATTATAATTGTACAAAAAAATCATTAAGATTTATTGATTGCTAAATCCAAAGATCTATCAAATTCTATGTGCTAGATCTTGATCTAGATACATTACACTATGATTTTTGCAAGACCAATGGATCAAATGATTGAAAACTATTAAGAGCAGCCTCACACGTGTGGAGGATAGTACCAATACGGACTGTAAACTAAGAGTGAAGTACTTTTAAATACAAATGCATTCCAATCATAAAAACTCAAGAGAATTACAAGCAAAACTAGAAATTGCCAATGTCTCATCAACTTCTCATTGATTTGGTTGATCTCTTTATTAATCAAGTACATCATTAGAGGAGTTTTGAGTTCCAAAAAGACCCTTTAAGAATTCGTGCAAGATGACTTTTTATTATTAAAATATTATAACACTAATACTTTTGACTTGCCATAATCATGTGAGAACATGATTAGGTCAGGTATTTGGTGAGACAACACACATCTTCTCTAAATATCATCCATTCTCCGTCGATACAATTGGCCCGCAATCAATTGATAAGGTTGTGCCTTAAGAATCAATTGTTTCTTTTGTACTTTTGTCAGAGAGTCATTAGGTTGGCCTAACATCAGATATTCAAAAATATATGCTGCCTCGTAGCTCAAAAGTATGTCATGTAACATATCATTGGAAAGCCTTGTCGAGCGCTTTCCAATGCACCAAAATCCACTAAATTTGGACTTACCACTAAAAAGTTATGCCATTTTTAGTATGGAATTAAAATGTGGACTCAAAAAGTTACGTTATGTAGATTTTCTCGCATAGTTTGTAGTTTTACACGCAAACTTCAACAAGCAAGGAATGCGACAAAATTGTACTACTCAACATTTCAGGCAAACTAAGGAACATAAGGGTTTGCAAAGAATGCGAGGAATGCGAAATACTACAGATCTACACGAATCTTTGTACAGAACCTATCTATGTCTTCACGCTCCAATGAATAATCGATCTACGGATCAATTACAAAACTGTTAATGATCTTGTAATTGTAAAATTAGAATAACACAAGATCAAATTCATGATTTTTGGTGCATTGTCTAGATCTAGGTTCAATCCATTGTATGCTAATTATGAAATAGAGATTTGAGTCATTGAACCGATTCATTTTGAAGCATTAGATCAGATATTGGAGGTTAATTTGTTCAGATCTTATGCGTGTGTGAAATATCAAGCAAAATAGTGCTAGAATCAATTTTGTGAGGGAGTGATTTGCTAGGATTTTTGAGTGGATCTATTACACCATCATCCAAGTTTGAACTAGGATTGATTGGGCTGAGATTAGAAGATTCTTAGAGAGCTAGAATTCTATCTTAGATAATTCATTATCAAGAGATCTTTGTGCATCTCATAGGCAATCATTCATAATGTCATCCATTGGTGAATTTTTGTTAGAATTTAGTGAGAGGCTAACTTCCACAAACTATTCCATTTGGAAAGTGAGGATGGAATCACTATTTGTGATCCGTGACCTCTATGACATTGTTCTTGGAGTTGAGGAAGAGCCTCAAGCAGCCCAAGAACAATTGAAATACAAGAAGAGGGCTAGATTGGCCCTACATTGTCTAAAGATGAATGTAGGCAATGACCTCTTGAAAGAGGTGGCTTCTTGTGCCTCATCAAAAGAGGCTTGGGATTCATTGAAGAGTATCTATGAATTCGACAACATTGAGTTCTTATGCTAAGAAATTTGATTTTGCAAAGCATGAGAGGAAGTGATGAGAGTACACAAGAATATGTGCTTAGAATTAAGTCACTAAACAAAGAGTTAGCTTCTATTGGTGACAAAATTCATGATAATGAACTTGTTCAAGTAATCCTAAATGGACTTGGAGATGAGTACTCCAATTTGGTCCAAATTTTTGCCATTCAAGAGAACCTACCTAGACAAAGATTAAGAAGACAGATGGGCAATCCAAAGGGACTCAACCAAGAGGAGCACCCCAGTCATAAACCTCGGATTTTGAGCACCGGTGAGACAAAGATCCTTAAGGAGGGGGAAGTACAAGAATTGGAAAATAAGTCTTCTCCTTCAACCACTCCTGCATCCACACCATCCACATTTCTATCATCCAATTCTCTTGCCACAACATCTATATCTACTTTCATGTCTGTTATATCATCCACACCATTTACCACAACTTCCATTACATCTTTCTGTTATTTCACCATCTCACCATTCATCTCTTTTAAGACCCCGGTAGTCTTACCGAGGCAGCTAAAATGTCATTACAGTGTCTTGCAGAGACCAATACCAACTACATTGGTTGGTCAGCCAGAAAGAATATTTAAGAAAGCAGGTGAAGTTGCAAGAAAAGATAATAAAACAAATAAAGAAAAGAATCACAGAGATCCAGCTGAAAAGGCCAATACGAAAGGAAAGATCAAGAAGCAAGACAAGATCTTGGTCGAGTCTCAACAAATAATGGATAAAAGGAAAAGATGAAGATGATAGTGGACCTACAGGACAAAGAAAGCTCCTCACCAAGTAAGTGGTGATCAAAGAGGCTGCAACTGTAATATTGTCAGTACCTTCACCTTCCACCAAACCCCTCATCATGTTTCCTTACCATCATCAACATGTCCGTCCAAATCTATTTCTACCACCAATTTCATAACCCCTTGAAGATTGATAACCCAAGGTTTGTGCAACCTACCAATTGAAGATTCTTCACTTCTCATCGAGACAAGAGTGTCGATGAGGCCGGGACTTCAACTGGGAGAAGAACTAAGAAAACACCCAAAAGCAGAAAGGAGAATACAAAGAGTGCCAAGGTAATTGGTGAATATTTGGCAAGACTTACAAGAAAATTGTTCGAGAAATCCAAAGAAAAAATCCAAAGGCAATTTTCAGAGGACAATATATTCAGATGATCGAGAGCTGGTATACAAACAAGCCTATACCAGTTATTAGGCATTATCTGGGACCTATTCCGTTGGGCATAAAAATGAGATTCATCACATTCGAAGCCATTGAAAGGGAGATAGGCTATGAGAAGTCTCTTAACAAAAAGAAGCCAAGAAAGACAAACGAGAGACACTCGGTTACGCAAGGCTATCCTGATAAGCTGCTGTGAGTTTGAAGTTTTGTCAAGACACATGACAATGCAACCAATAAGATCTTGGTTTTACGTAGGCAAACACTGATCTATGCCTTTTCAAAAATCAAGCGTCAAAGCTGAGACATTGTAGTTTTGCCTGACCACAAACTCTAATGTGAATATGAACTAATTGGGCAACATTGAGCATTTGTTTAAGTGCATTTCTTGCAACTACAACTATAGAAGCCGAGCAGCCGACACACCTCAATCATTCTGGACTTCATCAGAAGAACCAGAGACCCTAGCCGAAGCAATTAACTCCAAGGATGCTGTGAAGTGACAAGAAGCTATGGAAAGCGAGTACAACTCACTTTTGACGAACCAGACCTGGACACTGGTCGACTTGCCCACTCACAAGAGAGTTATCGACAACAAGTGGATCTTCAAGAAGAAGATCAACTCTGATGGTTCTATTGTTAAATGGATAGCACGGTTGGTGGCTAAAGGATTCACTCAAGTCCAAGGAGTGGATTATCAAAACATTTTCAGTCCTATCATCAAGATGCAGTCAATCAGAATTCTGATTGCATTAGCAGCCGCGGAAGACCTTGAAATGCACCAAATGGATGTCAAGACAACATTTCTCAACAACAACGTCGAGGAAGAGCTATATACTTTCCAACCAAAAGGATTCAAAGTCAAAGGCCAAGAGCACATAGTGTGCAAGCTACACAAAGCAATCTACGGTCTAAAACAGGCCGCAACAGCATGCTTCGATAAAATCTTATCTCATTCAATTGGAATTTGCAAACAATTCAGGTGACTAGGCACCAATTCAGTTCATAGCTCTTTATGTAGATGATGTATTTATCTTGTCTAATGACACTTCTCTTCTGCACACTACTCAGGGTGATCTATCAAAGGAATTTGACATGACTGATTTAGAAGCTGTCCATTCTTTGCAAGGAATTCACATTACTAGAAATGGACTTCAGAAGAAGATCTATCTTAGCCAGCAGACATATCTAAAAGGCATCTTAGAAAAATCTCATATGTCTGATTCAAACCAATTGATACTCCAATGGATCCAACTATAGTATTGACTAAACCTACTTGTGCTGATTCTGATAGTGAAGTACTCGACATAGCGAAGTACTCTTATCAATCACTAATAGGATCTTTGATGTATGCAATGCTGTGTACTAGACCAGATTTAGCATAAACTGTTAGCACGTTAAGTCAATTCATGCCTAATCCTAAGATCTCCCATTGATAAAGCATTAATGAGAGTGATGAGATATATTCAGGGAGGTTTAGATCACATTTTATGTTATGATGGAAATGCTATCGACCCACTCGTCCTAGGAGGCTACTCCGACTCAAATTGGGGAGGAACAGCTTCTACCAGAAAATCTACCTCCGGGTTCTGTTTCTATCTGGCAGGGGGGGCGATTTCGTGGTACTCAAGGAAGCAGAAATCAGTTGCACTTTCTTCGACAGAGGAAGAGTACATCGTAGCATGTCAAGCTTCAAAAGAAGCTGTATGGATCAGGTTATTACTTCATGACTTACATCACACTCAGTTCAATGCTACCACCATTTTGTGTGACAACTTGAGCTATATTTCACTGTCACTGAATCCTAGATTTCATGGCAAATCCAAGCACATAGAAATCTAGTATCATTTCATTTGGGAGAAAGTTTTCTTAGGGCAAGTGATCCTTCAAGACTGTTTCACAATAGAGATGATCACAGACATCTTCACCAAAGTGCTTTCCAGGATCAAGCAGCAGAAGTTTTTCAACATGTTGAACCTGCATTTCCCTGAAATGCGACATTGTCGGCTTTTTTGCATTTTCTCGAAAAATGTGACACTTGGCTTCATCTTCTTTCTTTCAAATATTTTGAAGAAGTTAAACTGTTTTAAAGACACTGTCGCCTTTCTAAGGACACCTTCGCATTTTTACAGGGACTGTCGACTTTTTTGCAAAATCTCGAAGAGAGAGAAAAATCTCGACAATCATCTATTTTCAACAAGGAACATTCCAAGCACTTCCCAGAATTTGCGAAGTGAGAGAATGCCACTTCACGTAAAATGTGAAGTGAGAGAATTTGCTATGTCCTCGTCCGCGCCAACATTCTCTGATTCGTTGACTGTATATACCATGTACAGTTGTCACACAAGCCAAATACTTCCAAGTACAACGACTTACCAAATTAGGTGACAAATATTTACTTTAATTGATACATGGATTAATTCTATAAATGGATCATCCAGGCACACTCTACATGATGCTCCGTCCATGAGACAAATGATTTTGAGCCTCCCAGTTACGCCGTCATTCTGGTTGTAACTGCTATTTTGTTGTGCTTCAATGTAATATAGCAGCAACATGCTTTTCTATCTGTGTATAACGTAGATGAATGCTTGTTGTGATTTGAATGCACTTCATTGTTTTTTATCACACTTGTTCACTCACTCTGATCAGAACACGAACATCTACGACTCCTCAGTTTCTGATCAGAAGAAGGCTGTAAGGATCACCATATGAAGATATGACTAGATCCCGTTGCAAAACAACCAAAAGGACACCTGTGGAGCAAAATCACCCATCCAAACCTAGATCCCTCCTGGAGTTTCCTCCTGGACCTAGCCCCCAAGCCATAGTGAAGAACCTAAGAGAGAGAAGGAGAGACAGGCTCAAGAAACTGAATTTCCAATAGGAGGATGGGCGAGTTTCCAATAGACATATTCTCCTCATGAGAGAGAGAATATTCTCCTAGGATTCCCATGCAACCTAAATTGAGCTATTGACCTCCTATTCTTGCATTAAAGCAGTCATTCACTATGCATGTGCTCCTATGTCCAATTATAGGTCTGGGCCCTCATATGATTATTAATTACTTTACAAGCCAAGCCCGGAATGACGAGGATGGTCGGAAAACTTGTGATGTGGAGTTATTCACTTCAAAGATTTCCCAGATATGTTATTTACTCATGAGAAATAGAGTTCTTTGGTAGCTGAGTTCAAGATTCTCAGTGAATTATGTGAGTAACATATGCAGAGTGTGGATATCTGTCAGTTTATAGCCTATGTTTATGTATAGGAACATAGTTGGATAAGTTGCTTATGTACATCTTAATCTTGTGGATCTATTATGTGTTTCCTATATATAGAGTTTATATCGTATACTTAAACTAGTCAAAGTACATAGACATATGAACAAGTAATGTGTGGAACAGTTACTTGTAGGTTAATGTCTCTTTATGTGGAAAGGATAATTCATTAACTTATTTATGGTTTGGAAGAAGATCTAAATGTGGTGTTATACATGTATAATTGAGATTTGCATCTAGACATTTAAGATTTCTGAATCATTTACAATTGACTTGAGTAATTGAATTACTCCTGATTAGAAGTTAATTGGATAAATAAGCAGTGTGAAGAGAATTCACCGGAAACTGTTTATTTTGATCTATATTGCTTATAAGTCACATGATTAGTGAGTCATTTGGATTCATTTATGAGAACTGTGCATAGAATATAGAAGATTCTTGATATAGAATATTTTTGGAAGGAGAAATATCCTAAGTTATTGATTATATCCCAGTGAGCTCATATACATACATTGGAGGACAGAGTCTAACTAATGTCAAGGATAACCACTGAATTCAATTGGAATTCAGTAGAACTTTCTAATCTCTAGATGTGGTTCTAGGTGATTGTATAAAGTTTATATTTGTTAAAGACAAATGTTATAATGGTCTTTAATCACTTGATTGATTGTAGAATTTGGAACTCATAATCTGGTTAAGAATCGAGATGGAAGAATATTCTTGGAATCCAGTAATTTTCCTTGTGGAAAAAATTTCAGAATGTTTCTTATATTTCATGAGTGGTATGTTGTGCATATACTCCAGTATCTCTAAATGATTATGGGTTTAGAATCCGATAGATTATGATTGACGAATCATAAGATTCTAAATGTTTATGATTGCCAGATCATAAATTGATACTTAAAGGTCATTAGATGATTATATTATGATGGTTCTTAAGATGATGAGTAATTCTTGATCAACTATGCGGTAATGCCATATGGGATGGCCTATCGCTATTAATCATGTTACATAGGAAAGATTGGACTATATTTTTACATCAAATACTTTAAACTATTAAGCTACTAAACTTATTTTGTTAATGGATAACAACTGACATTAAGCGTTGACACCTGTTTTCCTCACTGTGCTAACTTGTGTGGTGGGATGGTGGCAAGTACCAGTTGGATGTCTTGAAATATGTTTCGCTTTACGGTGTCTCAATTGGTGCGGCATGCTTAGAAATGTCTATCTCATTTAATATATAG
Organism: Diphasiastrum complanatum; assembly: GCA_029204225.1. NCBI lineage: Eukaryota > Viridiplantae > Streptophyta > Lycopodiopsida > Lycopodiales > Lycopodiaceae > Diphasiastrum > Diphasiastrum complanatum. The sequence goes on along the minus strand of CM055096.1, from coordinate 28,076,904 downwards.
GCATGGCCTCTGCAAGCAGGCACAACTACTTTTAATGTTATTAATGTAAAAGGTATGACCCAGCGTTCAAGAATCGTTTCTCACGTGAGGGATTTCAAATTTTTTTGTTGTATCTTTGAAGGGTTTTCAGTGACATTTTTGAGAATGTACATTGGCCAATGTTACTCCACTTAATTACACCGATAGATATGAAATCAAAACCAAAACCAAAATCAAAATCAAAATCAAAATTAAAACCAAAACCCTAAACAAGGACGTGAATCTATGGATTAAAATAATTTATTGTCTGCATGATTGTATCATAAACACATCACTTCCAAGGAGACAAAACTTGCCAGGGGCCTCAATTGGCTTTGTGGGCTATTTATTGATGTTTGCAATGCAAACAAAGTGGATTGGTGGATGCAATTGAAAGGCAGTATCAGATGCATTCATCGACTCCAGAGTTAATAGCTCATCAGATGGTATTGTTAAACTATCAGATGTAAGTTTTTTAAAAGCCCAAAAAAACTTGAAAATTTTGAAATTTGGAAAACTGAAGAAAGCTTGAATTATTTGAGAAATTTGAAAAACGGCAAATGCAATCGTCGAATGTAATTTTTGAAGGGCTGGGTGTCGGTTGCAGTGTCCATTCTAGAACTGTCAGTTGTGGTGATGTTAGTTCCCCCTCTGAAAATGGAGTGCGATGGGTACGTGTCAAGGGAGGAGTGGTTTCAAGAAACATTTGGGAGAAGTGTGTCGGTGGTTTTCTTGAACATCTGTCGGTGGTGTTCTGATGCAATTTGAAACTCAAAGACACGATTGAATGCGTGCTTGGAAAAAAGGTCATGGCAAGAAAGGAAGTAGACAATAAATAACAGAAGAACTAGAAGATTCATTGTTATAAACGAGTTCGTGGAGCATAAAAGCAAGAAGATTGCTAGCGACAATGTAGCGTCGGATGGAAAATTCTTTATAGAAACTCGAAAGTCATGAAATCTCGAGAACGGCAACGACACCGATGTTAGCTGATAGAGTCTCTGCCAATGTTAGCACATAATCCTCCATTGTTTATTGAGATTCTACTTCTTAGTTAGCACCAACATTTGTTGGTTCTGCTTGACACAGAACTTGCTTCTCAACCGGCCAATACTAGCACTGAATCTACTACTCAATGATAGTTCGATTTCAACTTGGCCATATGTGTGACTACAAGTTTATTAGGCAATGGGCTCAGTCACGGTTCTCTTCTGTAGTATTTAAATGATAGTGTGTCCCACCTATCAATAAGACACAACTACAACCTGATTTCGGTCCTTTATTAACAATTGTAGCTCATCTTGGATATAGGATCTGTCTGGAACTCATTTTCTACAGTTCTACAAATTGTTTTAGTTCTTTCTTTATTGTTTACAGTCTGTAGATTATTGATAATCTAATCTACACAAAGACAAGGAATTAAACTAAATCTACCTCTACTGAAATCACATAATCAACATAAACAACATTCAACTGAAGCATTGGAAATTTTACAAAGTGCTTGTTACAACTGTCATTCAACAGTTGTAAGAAGAAATCCTCAGGGAGCCAGAAACCGAGAAACATCAGAATTGAGTGGAATGGTGGACCAGTCTCCAAGTCCTGCACATCTACCTAATACTAAACCCAGAACCATCTTAAAAGAAGAAATAAACAACAATCACATTCATACATTAGTACCCGAACTAAATGCATGAAGATGGAGCATGGAAGGGAATGCAGTTTGAAAGATCTTCATTAAACATTTAAGTAGCATTACAATACACACTACATGCTATGAAACTCATGGAGGAGGCCTCTATCTATACCCACGAGCTGGTGAATCCAATTCTATCATATTTTGGATTCCACCTCTTACAACTAAGTGAACCCCATTCTATAAAGATTTGGATTCCACCTCTTACTTGATAATAGAAGGCCCCTTTATTAAAAAAACATAACTCAAGTTGAGGTAGTCTATTTTGGCTATGGGCAACTTTACAAGCCAAGAGCATGCCTTTTGACTTTTCTAATGGCCCAGTGGAGAACTAGAGTCTGTGTTCACTTTCGATGAGTTTGTGCATATTACATTGAGGTCCAGTTGGAGTTTATTCATCCATTTGGACATAGAGTAAAAAATGGAAAAAAAAAATTAAAATCACAAGGGCCCTCTTACAACTTGAAGTTTAGCATATTGAGCATTTTTTTGTCCTCAAACTTACTAAAAGAGAGACACATTAACATATTGTACATCATTACAAATAACTTAATGCTTTTCTATAAAGCTAAAAAATATCCATTACCAAGGAATTATCTAAAATTACCAACCACTCCTTTGCAAAATTTAAACAAGATGAAAGCCATTTTTATTAATAAATAATAATAATAAACTTGTACTTAGTGACTTTCAAAATACTTTTTATACATGGTATGTGGCATTCAATTTAACACTCTTTATCCACCTAATATTTTTGGTCTACACATGTACTTGGTTAAATGTTTTTGGAGGAACATCATATTAGCCTAAAAGTTAAATATTACAGTATACAATCAAAGGTCGAATAATTGCTAATTATTAATAAGAAAAAATGTCTTCTCAATTACAAATTTCATCGAAGAATGGTGGTGAAAAGTGGGGTGATGCATCTCTCAAAGCTCCCACCACTCTTGCATGAGGGTGGGACCAAATTAACTGCTAGGGTAGATTGGATTAGGGGATCCCTTCCAAGGGCCAGGGGTGGAAAAAGTCTCAAGAATGATGGTATGCTTGCATCTCTCTATGGCTTGGACGAGTACTTTGATCAAGGATGGCCGGTGCTACGTCTATGACATTATAGTAGATGGCATTAGTAGTGGGGAATAGAGGTCCAAGGAAAGAGCTCTCACCTACGATGGAGAGGAATATGCTAGTTGCTCTCTTAGGCACCCACCACACTTGGTTATGAATATTTCTTGGTTTCCAAGGAAAGTCTTAACTTGGGACCAAAGAAACTTTGGATAACAAGTTAACCAATTGAGCCAACCCCGTTGGGTTTGGTTAAGAATGGTCCATAAGGCTTCAACATCCATCCTTGGCCCCACATTAGCATGGCATAGGTTGGGAATGGCACTAAACTTTTTTCCCCTAATATAGCTACTAGTTACTACTTAATATAGCTACTAGTTACTACTTAGTGGCATGAGATTGAATATGCATGCCATCCCAAGAAATAGTTGGTGCACTCACCACTCATTGCGTGTCCATGCTCCTTCTATTGCCTACCTCCAACTAATTCTAATTCTAGTAGTAACACACAAATATGTCCACGTGTGCTTGGCAACAACAACACGATTGGTGCAAACCCAAACCCATCAGATTTCTCTCTTTTTTATCATTCGTGCGACCATGGCGACACTGGAGGCCCCAGCTGGTCGGCAAACCTTTCATTGCAGCTGGATTTTTCTATACCTGTCATCGATCAGCCGTTGTTGGTTGTTGGTTGACTTGCTATATCATTCTATACATATATACTACCATATGAATGTGTTGTTGCAATCCATTCCTGTCTCATATCATCCTTCTCGGATGTTCTGTAGTCCTGAATTAATTTGTTGCTACAGATATCATCCCTACATTGCTTGCATTTCCATGTCATGATCATGAGCAGTTTAGATTGCTTATGTTCGTGCTGTTAGCTTATCTTAGATTGCCTCCGTCCATGCTGTTACCTTACCTTGCGTCTATTTCATGCTCTTAGCTTAGATTGCTTCTATTCATGCAATTCAGGTGGTTGTAAGTGATCTTGAGTGTGGGCAGAAGCATCACACTTTCAATGGCGGCGTGCAGCATGAAAGGACTTACTCAGCCAGATTGTACGACGTTGCGGAAAGCAGAATATCTTCTACTTTCAGCTATTCTTCTGGCGTTAGTGGGCGCCACGGGAGCTATTCACGCAGGAATAACCAGACACTTCGATTTCAATGTATGTTCCGTGATCACAGACTCAAGCTGTTACTTATACGTGATGCCAATATTCATTTATGCTAAAACTGTTTTCAGAGGCAGAGTATCGTCGAAATCCAAAAGTGATAAGCCACTGCAGGTTTTAATTATAATGAATCCTTATGCATGAATGAAAATAAGCACCACAGGTCCAGATCGGGCTTGTAGTTTGGAACAGAAACCAGAAGCACATACGTTCACAAACTAATAGCTCACGGGGTGTGGTATCTCTTTTATGTCAGATCACATATCATAACGAGACTCGCCTCTGCCACATGAAGAAGATCGTCTCTGTGAACGGCATGTTCCCAGGTCCCACAATCCACGTGAATGAAGGCGACAGAGTTGTCGTCAAAGTGACCAATTTTGTTCTCTACAATATGTCCATTCACTGGTACTTTCTTCCTTCTTAATTAGAGCTAGGAATTAAAGCACTTTACTAATTCATACTTTATGTACACTGAATCATGTCAGACGTGTGCTGTCTTTTCATTTTTGCTGTAAAGCACTTAGCATTGCAAAGACATTGTCGCAGAAAGCCCATGCATGCATTTTTCTTTGCCAGCTTTGGGACAACTAACTTTTATTGAATTTGGACTTTTATTTGATCATTGAACGCGTCCGCAGGCATGGAATCAGGCAGCTGAGATCTGCATGGGCGGATGGACCTGCATACGTTACCCAGTGCCCTATCCAGACCGGGCAATCATATACATATAATTTCACAGTGCTGAGCCAATCCGGGACGCTTTGGTGGCATGCACACATCTCGTGGATGAGAGCAACAGTGTATGGAGCATTCATTATCCATCCTAAAAGAGGCGTTCCTTATCCATTTACACAGCCAGATGAAGAAGTGCCAATTATCATAGGTACAATCGAGCAACAATACTAACAAAACAAAGATCAGATTAATGTGCTAACATTTTCTCATTATTCATGTAGAGAGTAAGAGGGCGTACCTTTGACTAATACATGCTGTCTTTGCAGGAGAATGGTGGAAATCCAATGTGGAGCATGTGCTGCTTGAATACATCTCAAGTGGAGGAGGTCCTAACGTTTCTGATGCTTACACGATCAATGGCCAGCCAGGAACCCTGTACAATTGTTCAGCATCCGGTATGCCTTTGTTTTGATGTTGTACGGCACAATGCAGCTTCTACTCACTAAAATTACATACTACTGCTACTAATGTGCTAGGCATATTACCGATGCAGGTGTATTTGTTGCGAATGCAGTTCCTGGAAAGACATATCTACTCCGGATTATCAATGCTGGACTAACTACAGAGATGTTCTTTGCCCTCGCAAATCATACGCTGACAGTGGTTGAGATTGATGCCTCTTACACGAAGCCTTTCGCAGCTAGCGCGATATTGATCTCACCAGGTCAGACTACCAACGTGCTTGTGACAGCCGATCAACCTGTTGGACAGTATTACATGGCCGCTGGTCCCTATGTCTCCGGACAAGGTGTCCCATTCGATCAGAGCATCACCACAGCTATTTTCAGCTATACTGGAAGCTCAAACTCGTCTTCTCCAACGTTGCCTACTCTTCCTAAGTTCAACGATACAAAGTTCGCAACAAATTTCAGCCAAAACCTAAGAAGCCTATCCACAGCGCAAAATCCCGTCAATGTTCCCTCACAGATTGATCATCAGCTTCTTTTCACCGTTGGGTTGTCCATAAAATCATGCCATCACAACAAGACTTGCAAAGGACCCAATGGAGGCAGGCGCTCAGCCTCTGTCAATAATGTCTCTTTTGTTCTACCCAAAACAGCTCTCCTGCAAGCCCATTTCTTCAATCTCAGTGGTATCTATACAACTGATTTCCCTAGTAACCCACCAATTAGATTTAACTACACAGGTAAGGCACCCAAAAATCTACAGCCATCTGTTGGCACGAGACTCAAATCTATCCCTTTCGGATCAAACGTCCAGCTGATTCTCCAGGATACCAACCTGGTGGGTGCAGAGAGCCATCCTATCCATTTGCATGGATTCAATTTCTATTGGGTTGGCCAAGGACTAGGCAACTATCATCCAGCAAACTCGCGCACTTTCAATCTTGTAGACCCCCCTATCAGGAACACGGTTATAGTTCCTCCGGGAGGATGGGCAGCAACAAGATTCACTGCAGACAACCCAGGTAAGAGTGACAACCCCCCAAAAAAATGAGCCCTGTTATTGTCTCCAATTTACGACGCTGTAGCTAGATTGCGATTATAACCCACGTTCTGGTTTTCCTCAGGAGTATGGTTTCTTCACTGTCACCTTGAAGTACACAATACGTGGGGATTGGAGATGGCGTTTATAGTTGAGAATGGAAAGGGTCCTTTGGAGACGTTACCTCCTCCTCCTGCTGATCTTCCGGGGTGCTGAGGAACTACCGTTGTGCTCCAAAGAGCCCGGAGAGCGTCAATATAGCAGCATCCTGCGAATTTTTTTAGAATTCATGGACTCTTCTAAAGTGCATGATCCAAATTTCGGGAGTTATGGAGGATTTTATTACCAGATTGCCTTTTTTTTCGTGTTGAGTGTTGTGATGAGAGGAGAAATTTGCTGCCTATCGAAATTTTTTCGTGGTTAATGGTGTGGAACTGAACAGGAGAGACAGATCATATTCAACTTGGCATTGCTACTAAAGAAGTAGCTTGCGCCTGTACAAGATTCTCTCAGATGTTATATTAAATATGGATTCTTTGGGAAACAATTTCTAGTAAGAATTCATGTTTTTATTTCCTCAGCCATTTTCAGTAAAGTAGACTCTAAACTACATTGCAATTGAAGTATCTACCGAGATTTGGACATAATGCCATGGAATTAAATTTTGTGATGTCTCATGCTTTTGAATATGGAAATTTTCCCAGCATTCTTGACAAGAAAGTCTGCTACCATGGATTATTGTTACCTCTTTAACTCTTAAACTTCCTTAGTTGTTACCAAAATTCTACTCCCTAATAGATTACAAGGAATAAAACTTTGATTTGGTTATCCCATTTTTCATAAAAAAGTACGTTCAATAAATATTAAAGGCATCATGATGAGATATGGTGCCTTATAATATTAGTGGTGGCATATTCGTTAAGAAATTACTATCATTACCTTCAAGATTGCAGTGTTTGATTAAAAAAACCAATCTAATGTTGTTCCCGTAAGTGCCATTGGAAATAGCCTAAACTTGTCCCCTGGATTAACTTCACCATAAATCTCAAAAGCTTTTGTGTAGATATGAAGAAATTTGATAGAATCATTGACTCCATTATATTTTGGTATCTTCAATCAAGGTGTTCTTCAAATTATGGAACAAGGTGTTGGTAGATTTAATCTTGATTTTTTGATCCATCTCTTGAAATTGAAAGTCTTCATATGGTGGAATTTCTTCATAATCAATAGAGTAGTGACTTCTAGAGGTCTCACTGGAAATATATCTTTAAAGTTTAGGGAGTTCTAAGTCTTATCTGATCCAAGTTTCATCTATCAAATTGATAAGTTATGTCAAGATAATTTTTGAGATCTACAATTGGATGCTCTAGGTATGTACTCTATAAATGGCAAAAATATGGTGATAATGATCCTTCTATAGTTTAGTAACCTTCATTGACATTTTAGTAGATAATTGGGACTAATATGAACTCAGTGATAGAACGGACGAATGTTACTAAAATGTCCCCAAGTCTCCAAACCAAGTAAGAGCTCCAAGAACACAAAGTGCTATAAACCCTTATACAATATGTTGATGTACCTCAAAACTCGTTTCCCTAGCTTCCAATGCTCCTCACTAGGATCTTGCATGAATTGGCTCAATCTTCCAACACAATAGCTTAGATCTGGTCTTGTGATGGTTAGATAGATGAGTGAACCAACTAGCTTCCTATAGAGAGTAATGTCCTTGAAGAATCTTTTATTACCTCTTATAGTTAGCTTTACATTTGACTCCATAGGTGTATCACAAGATTTTGCATCTACCATATGAAATTTTTCTAGAATAGAATTAGCATACTTCTCTTGACAAATGAAAGTAGATTGAGAAGATCTAATCACTTATATTCCTAAAATGTAATGCAAGTGACCAAGATCATGCACCTCAAATTCCTTCTTAAGAGCACTCTTGATATCCTCCACATCTTGGTTGTCATCCACATAGATTATAAAAATGGTAACATCATTTCCAGAAAACCTATAATAAAGTGAATGATCATACTCACTCATAACAAAGCCTTTAGAGAGTAAAAAAGTGTTAAGCTTAGCATACCAACTCCTTGGTGCTTGCTTAAGGCCATATAAGCTCTTTTGTAGAAAACACACTTGATTTCGCTTTGTAGGTGAAATGTAGCTCTCGGGTTGCTCCATGTACACTTTCTCCTTAAGATCACCATTCAAAAAGGTGATTGTAATGTCCAATTGCCATAGATCCCATCCATAAAGAGTACCAAGAGAGATGATGACCCGATTGCTTATCATCTTTGCCACGAGTGCAAAGGTCTCATCATAGTCAATACCATGTTCTTGAGCACATCCTTTTGCCACCCGGCCTTGCCTTGTACTTGTTGATAGATCCATATTGGTTTGTTTTCACCCTAAATATCCATTTGCATCCAATAGCTTTCTTGTCCTTAGGTAACTCCACCAATCTCCATGTTTCATTCTTCATAAGAGCTTGATACTCAAGATCCATTGCTTGGATCCACTCCTCTTTGTTCCTTGCTTCATCTACGAGTTCATCAAAAGAGGTTGGGAAAGCAAAGTGTGTACCTCCAACAACTTTCTTACCTTCCTCATCATATGTGAGCCATGAAAGCATTTGTCTTAGAAATCACGTTCGATTTGATTACGTAGCCAAACATTAAGCATGAAGACATCAGACTGATAATTCATCACGAACAGCTAGACTGATTGTTAGTCGCGAATTAGTCGCAAAAGACAAGACTAAATATTAGTCGCGAACAGCTAGACTAGTAATAATTTGCGAAGAATAGACTACCAAATTAAGCAATAAGAAAGTCAGACAGAATATAGAAAAGCATTGCAAAATTGATGCAAATCTAAATGAAGAACAAACAGTGCTGTATCAGATTAAGTATAGCGAAATATACAGGTCAATAATGCAGGTGAGCACAAGACAATAGCAGACAAAACCGCGTGCTTCACAAAACAAATCCAATCCGTAAAAGGAATTAAACTATTACTAACAATACAAAGAATCGATGCGTGAAGACATCTACTTCGTCTATCTTTGATATGCTTTTGATACATGCTATATTTTACACACACACTGAATACGCATATGGTATCCAATATATATACATAATTTTACAGGTGTGCAGATGAAGAAAGTACAAAGTGGATGTGCTGTCTGTGGGAGATCGTGGGTGGCTGCTGTCATTGTCAAATCTGTTTGCACAGTGCATGGGATGAGTGTGAGAAGTCCGCGACATCAGCCTTCGCTGAAATGAACGTTGGTGAAGATGCAGAAAATGCGACACTTTGACAAATGCCTTAAAATCTGATTTATAGGGTACCTTCGCTTTTCCATTAGGGCACCTTTGGCATTTGTAGGGCAGTGTCGCCTTTTTCACCTATCACAATGTTGGGGGTATTCCCAACATATTGTAAATAAATAATATCGGGTAATAAAATATATTGCGAGGGCATGGCATTATGCGCGTATAAGCCCATGGCCCAATGAGCACACAAGTTGAGTTGAATAATAGACTTGGGTCCCTTTGTAATTAAAATAAAACTTGAGGCCCAAAGTCATTTTAAACTTAGAAGTCTATTATTTTAGAGTTGGGTCCAAATGGAGACTCACATGAATCATGTGAAATCCAATGTACTTTTTTAAGACCTTCGGATCAAGTTGGGTCCAAGATGAATAGATAGGATTAGTGTACATATTAGCCAATAGTATTTTGGGGCAAGGGCCTTCCCCATTTATAAAAAGACACCTCATGTACTCTATTTTTCATGCTTAATGAGAAGGAGGAAACTCTACCAAATTGGAGAGCCAAGCATCCTCATTTGGTAAGCACTCATCCTAATGCTTTTGTTATGTGTTTCTATTTGTTTTCATTTCTATGTTGTTGTTTTAATAGTTATGGTTTCTCCATTAGCATGCATCTTGAGCTTTTGAGCTAATCTCCCTCTCCACTCTATCTCTCTCTTTCTCTCTTCTCCTCTCTATCTCTTCTATTCTTCTCTTCTCTTTCACACAAAATCATGATGAATGCTAGTGTAGGGGAGTAGAGTTAATGGTGGGTAGAGTTAGTGGTGAGTAGAGTTAAAGGAGAAAGTGGAGAACTAACTAAAAGTAGCATCTACCCATAGTTAGGCATCCATCCAGTGTTCTAACCCTTGTTGACAGACGAGAGGGCTATAATACGCAAGATCTTCAAACCTACAGTGGCGCCATTGCCGGAGATAGGTTTCCACTAACTAGTAATGCTACATTTTAGCTATTTCTTGATTTTGGAGTAGTTTTAGGTAGATTTTTGGGTGCTTAGAGTTAGTTTTCTGTATTTTTCTATGTTTGGACTATTCACAGCTAGCGGAGGAGGTGTGAGAGGGTAGAGGAGGCCCTGAACAGCCTCTAAGGGCTTGACATCCAAACGAAAACCAGAGAAACCCAAAAAAAACACACCAATCTGTATTTTGGAGGGAAAAAGAGCCTAAAATCTCATCAAATTTTAATATTTCCAAAACCAGTGAGAATTAGCCCTTGCATGACTGGCAGTAGCTCTAGGGTACTGTCCCAAACCTGCATAGAAGCCTATGAGAGTTAGTTCCAAGCAGATTGCAAAAATCAGAGAAAAAACCATAAAAATTCAAAAACTCGTTGTAAAAGTCTAAAAAAATGCAAATCTTTACCAGAATTCTCGTAAAGCTCTCTGAAGTTCCATCTCAGTGACACCAGGACACAGAGAGGTTTGTGAGAGTTAGTTCACTGTCTAAGTGTCTGTGCGAGAGTTCGAGTGAAAAAAAGACTGGAAAATATCGAAGAACCCTTGCAGACACTAAAATTTTCAGTTCTAGTGGGCAAGAACTCTCGCAGAGAATTTTGAAGTTCCATCTCAATGAGACTAGGACACAGAAGAGTCTGTGAGAGTTAGTTTGATTCTAGTGAGCAGAAAATTGGGTTTAAGTGCTATAAAATTACTAAAAAGTGAAGATCCAACAAATCTTTCCAAAGAGAACTCTCGTAGACCCATCCAATCGATTTAGAATGTCAAGTTTTATTAGTGGTGAAGCCTGGTATTGGTGAAGATCAAGCCAAATTAGTGGTTTTGAACCCTCACAAATAGTGAAATTTTCACTTGTTGTGAGAGTTAACTCTTTCGAAGAATTCCAAAGTCAAATCTAAACCAGATTCAGCTCTTATGATCCTTGCAAGAGTTACTTCCTAAGGATCTGAGAGATATCAAGATTTTTTGTCTGCAAGACAGCTAAAGAACCCTCGCATAGCCAACCCTTGCACCAGAAAACCCTCACAAACTAGATCAGAGGAAAGATCTGCACCAGATCCAGCTACTGTCAAAATCTCAGGTCAATCAGTGCTAGGAGTAAGAAGTTATCAAGGAAAAACCACCGTAAGGGGCCTGATTTTCACTTCCGGCCAATCAGATTGATCAGATCCTTAAGATTCAGAGTGCATCCGATTGTACGAGCAAGATCTAACTATCTTGGACTCCACCATCGGATGAATCTGAGATTTGGATGATCAATAGCAAGAAGGACAACAAATCAAGCACCACACCTTCCCAGATTAGCAGCTGCACAACAAGAGGTAGAACCGGAACCATTGCCCGTGGATCCAATGGGTCAACTCATACTTGTCGCTCCCTTGCAAGCAGTCTAGAGGGCACCTCGAACGAAAATACCAAAATACGACGGATCATTAGATCCCATCCACTTCTTCCAGATCTACGAGCAAGCTTGTGAAATCTACAACGATCGAACACCTGCAGAGAAGTTGATGTTGATCCCCATGTCCCTAGTATCGGTGGCTCAAGATTGGTTTTTCAAATTTGTCAGAGGAAGAGAAATCCACCTGGGAAGCTATTAAAGCTGCTCTCATCACACACTTTAAACCAAGGAAGTTCCTAGAAGACCCATTTTTCCTGCTCAACAAGCTCAAGATGGGGAAAAGAAAAAGGGTCAGGGACTATATTGAGCAGGTCAAACATCTACGATCCGAGTGCTACGCATCCCTAACTCCCGATCATGCGGTGATCATGTGGTCCTAGCAGGACTACCACATAGCATCAGGGGAGAATCGAAACAACGAGAGTAGTATGCTACTCTGCAAGAAGCTATGGAGGATGCCATCATGGAAGAGGATGAGGGATCAGACGACGAATATCCATCCACAAATAATCCTACTCCATCGATAGCATCATCATCATCAATTGCTTCCACTCTATCCACAGAACTGCTGATGAAACAATTGACAAAATTACACAAATAGCAGATGGAACAGCTTACAGCGCAGTTTGATCAGAAACTGAAAGCCTTACAAGGAGCTCTAGCAGCAAAGCCAAATATACCGGAACAAAACCAGCTATAGTATTCTCGATGTGAAAATGTATGGTGTTCAGTATGCACTCAAAACCATACAGCAAGCGAGTGTCCAGTTCTAAAGCAAAATCTGAGACTAACCCATAGATTTTGCCATTTGTGCAACGCAACATTGCACGATATGACATTTTGCCCATTTAACCCCAGGATTGTTCAACAGAAAAGGAGTCTTATCAAACTTCTTATCCATATCATCAAGGGGCACCAAATGTGACACCGAGGTATGACGCACTGAATAATTAACAACATATGGCCTTACCTGCACCACCGGGGCCAGCCAATCAACAAGTGACCCACGTAAACTTGACAATAGCAGAACCAGAGATGCCAGTACCACCTCAACCTGAATAGCAGCAATGGTATGGGTCGGATGAACCATTTATGGATCTTGCCATAAATGAATATATTGCGGCTTATGCAGCTCAAACTCAGCATCAAGATGGAAGCAATTACGGCTGCTACAGATGTGGCAAAGGACACAGAATTGAATGTCCTTACAAGGGACAATATACATCCTTCTGTCGAGAATGCAGTTATGGACACTGCTAATGAATTGTCCATTGAGACTTGGGACTAGCGCACCATTGAACTTCATTGCAATACAACAACAACAATTCCAACGGGGATGCCACCGGAAAGGCAACAATTCCATGCCCATGTGTTAGCCATTACGCGAGCATAGAAGAGGAAGGAAATGGCTCCCTCACCACCACCATCGGTCACGAATGACCAACCCTCAACTTTAGCGCTATATCCAAATGTGAGGGAAGAAAGAAAACGGTACCAGAAGATATGGCATTGGATTTAGAGAGCACAAGCGAAGGAAACAGAGCAAGAAAAGGACAACCCTACATAACCTCTTGCTTACGGAGAACAAGAACCACCCACGCGCTCACCACTGATCAGAATGATCAGCTGCATCATCATGAACCACCTTTCCACATGGTGGAGCCCGAGGAACCACACACTGAAAGGCTCACAAGCCTGCTGGCGAGCCATGTTAGTTTACCCCTCAGAGAATTATTCCGGATTGCACCACAAGCTAAAAGCCTTCTGGTTGAATGGGCCAAAGCGGACGCGAAGCCGATAGCACCAGAGCCCATATACTATACGGGCTACGAAGAGACTAGTAATGTCCTCCACATCAGGACAACGTGGGAAAGCAAGGAACACAATATCACCCTGCCAATCAAACACAAGAGACTCGAGGACGAGGTAGCAGTAGCAGATGGACGATCAGGTGTCAATATGATCTCCACTACTTTTTACCAAAAGTGGGGTCTACAGGGATTGAAGCCAACAAGATTTGTCATCAAGCAAGCGGATAAATCCTATGTAAAACCGAAGGGTGTGGTTGCCGATATCCCTGGAAAGACCATGGGTGAGGACTGCGCAAAGGTACACAACTTAGGTACAGAGAAACTCACCTTTGAAAATAGAGAACAGGCTGTAAAGGTTGATCCAACCACATGGGCGATGAAACCACTTGCACCCAAGGCTGATGACGGATCATCCATGACAGATCGCATGATTGATCGCCCAAGGCAAGCCAAGGGGGGTCACTAAGATTCAAAAACAGATGTCGTGAGATGGACGGATGCATTAGCAATGATTGACTGCCAAGCATGTCAATACGAATCAGCTCCGGAACCAAGCACATCTTCACACAAGTGTTACACCATGGACACACCAATTACATTTGGAGTGAATATGATAAACGTAGCATAGTTGTTAGCGGAATCTATTGAGAACCCAGTGGACGATGATTTAGTCCCTTGGCAACATGCTCTGACTTACAACAAGGAGACTGAGCTGACTGATGAGTAGGTCCTACAGCACAAGGACCCAGATCGTTATGGAATTAAGAAAGTACCAATTCAACCGCCGCAAAAATATGCTATGGCAAAAGTTTCAAGGATAGATCCACCAAGGATACCTGCGAACAAGAAGAACCAGTTGAAGCAACACTACAACCAGGTGATCCGATGGAGTGATCTACCCGAAGAAGCTATAGCTACAGTGGATGTTGATATTCACAACCATGAGGTGAATGTCACACCAGTTCTGAAGAAAACAACAAGGACGAGTCCACCAATATGACAAAAAGAGACAAAAAGAAGGTGTTGGATTCCTAAAAGTCAATCAGGATGAACTCTGATACAACATCATCCTCCTCTCAAATGACGAAAAATCAAAAGATGACTAGTCGGGCTAAGATCGATATGCTGAAGGAGGAATCTCGACGAGCACCAATTCACGAGATGCCTAAGACCTTCAAGAATTATATCTTGGATGACGTGATAATTATGATGTCGCAAGCCCAACGAGAACTTGATCAAAGTCAGGCACCAGCGGAACAAGTCTTTGAAGGACCTGCGCGGACACAACCAATGAACCTTGTCGAGCCAGGTGAAGAATAAAAGATAGTGCATGTGAGAGAGCAATTAATGCCCACACAATTCAAAAGGCTATAATCATTGCTGGACTATTTTGCTTGGAATTACAGTGATATGAAGGACATTCCACCAACAATAGTCCAACACACCATACCCTTGGTGGATGGAGCAGTCCCCTTGGTGAGTCAATACTACCGCTGCAACCCGAACTACACGGAGCTAATCAAGCATAAATTACAGAAGCTATTAGTTGCAGATTTCATCAACGCAATCGACACACGGAATGAGTATCACCGATAGTTATAGTACCCAAGAAGAATGGCAAAATGCGAATCTGTGTGAATCTGAAGGCACTAAATGCAGTCACCAAAAAGGATCATTTTTCTTTATGGATGCATTGGTCTCAACGCCAATCTTACAGCCACCCAATTGGTCCATTGAGTTTCATGTGCATACAGATGCATCGAAGTATGCAGTTGGAGCAGTCTTAACCCAGCCAGGAGAACACAAAAAGGATTTTCCGATTCAATTTGCAAGCCGACAGCTCAATGATAGAGAAATGAATTATTCAACCACAAAGAAAGAAGCACTGGTGATGATATATGTGACTAAGAAGTTTCGGCACTACCTAATGGCCACACACTTTGCTTTTTATACGGACCATCAACCCTTGCTCTATCTCGTTAACAAAACCTACAACACATGGAGAATCACTCGATGGCTACTTCTTTTATTAGAGTTTGATTTTCGAATAGTAGTTCGCAAGAGAAAACAACACTACATGGCAGATCATGTGTCGTATATCAAAGAGAAGGAGGTTGCACTCCAACCCGACAATGAGTTGGCCGATGCTACCATATTTTACGTAGACACAGTACCGGAATGGGCTGTCGACATAGTTGAATATCTGATGAGAGGCCAACCAGATAAATCACTAACAAAGGCGGAAATTGATCTTGAAAGCTAGACCTTATCAGCTGATTGTCGGCCAACTGTATCAAAGAGGACCGGATGGGATTCTTCGGCGATGCATTCTTCCTCATGAGGCCACCCAGACATTTCGCTTTCACATGAAGGCATGGGTGGAGTCCATTTTGCATTCGACATTACAATTCGCAAGATCCTGCAATTAGGATGCTAGTGGCCAACAATTCATAAGGATATGGAGGAATATTTGAGGAAGTGCGATGCGTGCCAAAGGGCAACGAGACCAACGAGATTGAATTATGAACTTCTGCACTCGATCTTATCCCAAGCACCATTTGAAAAGTGGGGATTGGATTACATTGGTTCAACACCCTGCAGCAAGAAGTACCCAGGATCGATACATCATTGTGGCCACTGACTATCTCACCAAGTGGGTCGAAGCCAAGGCAGTAAGAGTAGTTGATGCTAGGACCACCGCCAAGTTTCTCTACAAAAATATCATTGTGCGCTTTGGGTACCCGGTGGAGATAGTCAGCGATCGCGGAAGTCATTTCATCAATGAGACCATCAAGGTCCTATTGGAGGAATTCTTCGTGAACTAGTACGCCTTATTATCCTCACGGTAATGGGCAAGCAGAATCATCCAATAAGATCTTGTGTAGCATGCTCACGAAAACAGTCGAAGCCAGCAGATCAGATTGGGAACACAAGTTGCATGTTGCTCTGTGGGCATTCAAGACAACATGTAAGGGAAGCACTGATCAAACGCCATTCCAAATGGTATATGGTCAGGATGCCATAATGCTAGTGGAGTTTTTAGTCTCTTCATTAAGGATTGCCACAACGCAACGCGTTGATGAATCCAGATCTCTACAATTACGCCACGGCGCTTTGCATAAGCTTTATGAAACACGCTTACTAGTTGTGCATGCACTGGCAGTTGAAAAGGAAAGACGCAAGGCATGGCACAATCTTAGGTTACGAAAGAAAGATGTCTGTTTTGGAGATCTAGTCTTGATGTATAAAACCAAAGCGATCAAGGGAAAATTAAAACTCATAGGCGAAGGTCCTTATCGGATCAAAGAAATTCTTAATAATGGAGTTGTGAATCTGGAGAAGCTAGATGGGACACCTTTCGACACACTCATCAATGGTAGCCAGTTGCACAAGTACTGGCCACCGCAGTGAGACAGATCCAGGTTGGTGGTGGCATGTCACAAAAAGTTTATTTGTTTGGCCATCACAACTAGACACGGGAAGATCAAGCCAAATCAAGCTAGATCCATCAAGATTCAGCCAGATCTTGCTAGATAAAGGAAAATCCAGCAAGATCCAAGAGAGATCTAGGCCTAGATAGGATCAAGAGGGAAGCAGATCATCAGATTACACCAATAAGCCCCCCAATTTGCAGATCAGAGATCTCGATCTCAGTAACTATGACAAAATGAGGGCAAAATTCACCAAAAATTGATGGATCTGCTACCAAATATTTGCTCTGGTATAGGCTCTACTGCTAACCATGCCACATTGATCATGTTCACCCCATAAGTTATTGGCATGTCAAAGGGTGTAACCTTTCGGTGACGATGTGCTAGGTTCTGTATCTGAATTTGGTTGGCATGCATAGGCTCTACTGGGATAGGCTTTGTTGCTAGCCATGCCACCCTGATCATGTTCACCCCATAAGTTATTGGCATTCAAGGGTGTAACCTTTTGGTGATGATGTGCTAGGTTTGTATCTGAATTTGGTTGACATGCATTCTAGTCATACAGTGAACTGTTGCTAAAGCGTCCATCCAATGCACAATATCTGATTGAGAATCATAATGACCTCCCTTGGCTTGCCTTGGGCGATCAATGGTGTGATCTATGGGAGATGATATGTCATCAACCTTAGGTGTAATCGGTTTCACCACCCATGTGGTTGGATCTACCTTTACAGCCTGTTCCCTATTCTCGAAGTTGAGTTTTCCTATTGTTGGCTGATTCTAAGAAATTCCCAAGATGTTGGGCTAAAGCTATTTTAAGAGCACTTCTGACCTTAGACCTAGGAGGTCTCTAAGAGAAGAAAATGAGAATGAAGAATGAGAGCCGACAGTTAGAAATCATATGAGCCTCATGGTGAATCCCAAGTGAGGGAATGACCATGTAGGAGCTAGTATGTGTAGGGTTTTGTAAAAAATGTTGTAGACTTCTCTTAAATAAAGTAGAGTGAGCCACCTTTTGATGGTGGCCTCTAGTGGAGGAATTAATTCCATTTGTAATTTGCTAAATTGTGGAATTGCCACTTAGGTTCCATCTAGGCAACTCATTGAGTTATTTAAGATCCCCCCTCTCTTGTGAGGGAGCTTTTTACTTGTAATGTCATACTCTTGTACTGAATAAAGAAGATCTTCCACGAGTTTTGACATTCTTGGAGCTCCTTGTTCATGATGGCTTTCTTGAGTGACTTCATTATGATCATGCCCTTCCATCCCTTTGAATGTGGTTGTGAAATTAGATTAATCTCTTGCTTTCTTTCATCATGCATTGTGGAGTAGAGTGGATTAGAACTCTTTTTTCTTGTTTCTAGAGTAGGATCAAGCTTCAAGTAAGCTACATAGGTTGAAGTAGTGGCATAGATCTACTCTTCAGTTCTTGATATTCTTGAGAAGTTCAAGAAACAAGAAATGGGTATTTCTTGATTCTTGTACTTGTATGCTTGTTAAACAACCAAATACAACACCACCAAGATAGTCTAGACCTTACACATGGATCGTCATTACGATCCCCATTCCACAGAAGACTATCCACCAGAAATGGTGTCACCCACATTTGAGCAAGTCAGACATACTAGGATCTCCCAACTCAAATCACAAGTACACAAACCATCCGTGAGCCCATTTGAGAGATGGAAACCTACAAGAGCCGAAACTTCGTACGACCGAGCACATTTTCATGCTGCCGAATCTTCACACGCAAGAACTCACCTTATGGGGCTTTTGCCAACCACGGATCTCGTACTGAAAAACGTACTCCAAAGCTTGATCTTCCCAAATGCGATGGTAACATGGACCCTCAAAGATTTTTACAAGTCTTTGAGAATGCTTGCAACGTTTATGGTGAAACATCAAACGAAGCAATGGTCCAAAATTTCTTGATGACCATGATCGATCGAGCACGAGAATGGTCTTTCAACCTTGATCATGATGATAAACTTGATTGGTCTATCCTGAAAGGGTCCTTCATCAAACGTTTCAAACTGTTTCATTTGATCGAAAGTCCCTTTGTCAAATTAAGTAATATCAAGATGACAAAGGATGAAAAAGAACAAGATTATATTGAGCATTTCAAACGTCTCAAGAGTCAAGTACAGGAGCATCCTATCGAGAACATGCTCATCATCTGATTCTTAGTCAGATTTCCCAGATGGATTTGGCATGAGCTAAGGTCCAACGATGAATACACATCCTTAAAGACAACCATGTCTAATGCCATTCGAGAAGAAGACGAGGGATCAGATGTTGAAGATCCTGGGGAACGGAGAGCACATCATGTTGTCCACGAATCAAAGCTGGCCGAGGACACTCGGGATCAGCTTTGGAAGTTGCAAATGAAATTGCTGAATCAGCACCACCAAATGCAGATGGAAAAACTCACCAAAGAGTTTCAAAATACATTGAATTATATACAAAGTTCAATGCCTAATCAGCTACCCGCTGGTCAGGTCCATCATAGACGAGAAAACACCTCGTGCCCTCATTGTCGAGGAGCACACCCTGGTAATGAATGCCCATCCTATCAACCTGTTTCTGACAACTCCCTGATCAAATGTAAAATCTATGATTTCATGGGCCATTCATCCTTTTATTGCTACTACAATCCATGATACAACCATCGAGAACACACAGGAGGACATTATGAGCCTCCTAGGCCTCAATTTGTTTTCAGACCTCCACATAATCAATATCATTCGCGAAACAATCCACCAGTACAAATTCAAGAGCTACCCAAGCAAAACCCACTACCATACCTACCTCAACTAGCACTCTTGGGTCCGCCTCCAAGGAGACCACCCGAGAGAGGTAATCAACAAAATCAACCTACTAAAGCACCCATTCAAACACATTTTTGTTGATAATTCCTATTATTATTCATACCATACCGACAACACATCCAACTTTGGGAGTTACACACATTATCACAAAGATACCTCATGTTCCTGTCAAGGAGATGAGCATCCACACACTTCAAAAAATCCAGAGATGCTAGCCATACAAGATGGCTATGCAATAGCCCAAGGGCCAATGAGCAAGAGATGTTTCATCTATGGTGAAACAGGTCATTTCATAGTTGATTGTAAAGTCAAAAATCAATACCATGCATAACAAAAACATAGTTTTAAGGTTTTCCCCAAGCGACCACATAAGATCCTACCCACAAGACACGTATGTCATGAACCACTTAGGGTCATGACAAGATCCCAACACAAAGCTCACCAGCAGCACAACCCAATCGATACACCTGCTAAATATAGGGGAAGTTCCAAAACTTCCACAACCCCTAGAGATTACCTAGATCCACTAGTGGAACAAAGGCGATACCATAAAATTTGAGATGAGTTATTGCGAGAAGAAGTGAAAACCGATAGTCTGTTACCTGCTCCAATCCTCACACAAGAGAAACCCCTATAGGGATTAGAAGTTTTTTCAGAACTCCTACAAGCTCAAATCATCATGCCGTTCCACAGTGCCATCAAATCCTTCACAAGCCTTAAAGGCTATACCCATAGAAGTTTTCAATTGTCCGATGTACAAGATGAATAGCAAAAATCTGAAGAGATTCCCAAAATACCTCAGATTCTCATGAATCTGATGAATATTAGTGCTGCTAAGGAAAATAGCATCACCCTCCCTATGATCTACAAATACTATCCAGCGGTATCCGCTATCTTAGATAGTAGTGAAGAAACTTAAGGTTTCCGCCCACAAAGCATCGTTAGCTTATGAATTGCAAAATGCAATCTACCGACTCGCTGCTTACACAAATGGCAATGACGACGAAGACCAACAGATCGCAATAAAATGCAAACCGCAACATCGAGCAAACAAACGAAGATGTTCGCAGGGGACCACAAGTTAGATCCTGAGGTCTGCAAGCGACGAACAATAATTTGTCGCGAACAACTAGACAAATTATTTGTCACGAATGATTCGTGAAGAGCTAGACTGAGCTCGACTGATAATCAGTCGCGAATGATTCACGAAAGGCAAGACTAAATATTAGTTGTCAACAACTACACTAATAATAACTTGCTAAGAACAGATTACCAAATTGAGCAACAAGGGAGTCAGACAGAATGAAGAAAAACATAGCAATATCGACACAAATCTGAAAGTAGTGTGAAAGTAGTGTACTTTAGGACCATAAATGGATCTACAAAAGATCCACAAGAGTGATTGGATGCTTGCTTAACAATCTATCAAAAAACTAGACACAAAAAAGTTGATCTAGATTGGCAATTTGACAAACAACAAGCATTAACAATCAAAAGCATTGATCAACATTGAAATCCGAGCCCACACATGTGTACTACAGGCTGTAGTACGGCCTTCAACCTGAAAAACAAGTAGAAATTGATTTGGTTTCATTTGGATCACAAAAACTCAATGTACATAGTGAACTAGCTTGAGATTGCCAATGAGCTCCAAAAATATTCTATCTTCTCACTATGGAAGCTTGGAATACATAGCAAATTCGACTTCCTTCTTGAAGTTAGGTGGATTTCTAGCATGAAATAAAGGAAGTTGACTCAGCCTTTTTTCCCTTGAAGTGACTGATTTCTTATCTTTAACATACATGACGTTTAGCACATTATGTGGATATGACAATACAATGAATTTGAATGCTTTCCAATCTACATTTGTTGTTGAATTTCATTGGATGATTATTTTTGTAATAGTTTGAAAAATGGTGTCATAAAAGTCAAAACACCATTTAATGTAATATACTTGAAATTCTTTGAGTCCACATGCTTTGTGCATGGATTTTTCACCGTAAGGACCAAAGATTATCCTACTTCAATGAAAGGAATAATGGTAGTTTTTTTCTCTTCAAGTAGAGATTGTAGAATCTAGATTTTTTCCACCAAAGAAGTTGTCAATGGTGGAAATGTGATCTTTCATGAGTGGAAGACTTGCAAACTTGAAGGAGCACTTTTGAATCAGCACCTTATTCAACTCATTGATGGAGAGGAGCTGAATCAAGTACAAGGAAAAGGTGATGGGCCAAGAACTCCAAGAAGACCTTCAAACTCCAAGATGGAGACATCAAGGCTCAAGTTCATTGGAAAAGGAAGTAAAGGTGAGGAGAGTGACATCTCTCATGGATTCATCAATCCATTGGATGCCGCTTTATGTGTGAAAAGTTTCTTGAAGACAATGTAATATCAACTCTGGGAGTTGTAGATAGATTTACCATAGTTTTATCAAGCTAGATTTGAGGAGAAGTGTGAGAATTTGCAATTATATTAAGGTTGATAAACACACAATTTAGTGTACATATTGTAAACCACACATGTCTGAGCATGTTCACACATGTGAGAATAGGGCTACAATATTTAGGACCTAATCATAGGAGTTAGATAGGTAGACCTAATGGTTAGGTCAATTTGACAAGATTAGCTAGACCTATTGCCAATTAGATCCCTCAACACATGCTGGACCTACTCAACTAGCCATGAAAAGCATCTCCTTTGTACTATCAATCATTCATTCCATTGTGGGAGAGATCATGATTTTGGAGCAATTGACAATTTGGAGCTTTTACACCATTTATGTTAAAAAATTTTGATGGGAATGCAATCTAAACTTAGTGAAGTTGATTCTCTGTTATTAGGCTCTGTACTAAAGTCCATACTTCACATGTGGGATCATGCTAAAGTGTTTTTATCAGTAATTAATTGTTCTTTCTAGTTTAAATCAAAATTGCCAATCTAGATCAAATAGATAGATTAACCAGATACCATTCACTCTTGACGATCTTTCGCAGATCCAAGTAGGGCCCTAAACATCATACTTTCGGTAGAAAAGTCAATTTTCCATCAAATAGACTAATCATTATTTGACTATAAATTTGAAAACAAATCTGAAACTGAAGTCAAACTTTTGAAGATAGCTTTTCAATTTGAAATCATAAAATGGTCTCCTATAAAAACAAATAATTTACTAATATATGCATTAGCACTTGATGTATTGAATACCTTATAGGTTGTGTGCTAATGAGAGTAACCGATATAGATGTATTTGGTACTTGTAGCACCCAATTTCTATCATAGTTCAACTGGATCTTGTGAGTAGCAAATGCATTTGAACACATGAAAATGTTTTACATTAGGCTTAGTGCTTGAACATGCTTTATGAAGGAGCCTCCATCGCCATCTTGCCATAAGAAATCTCCAACTTGGAAACCTATGCGTGAATCTTCAAGATCTTGCGAAAACATATCCGCAATGCTTTAAAATTTGGATTCCATTTCAATGCCTCTATCTAGCTCCAAGTTGCCAATTTTAACTTGGTATGGAGCACTTAGACGAACCTCATGATCTTCCATAATATTAAAAAATCATTGTTAAAAAAAATAAAGAATAAAGTAAAAGCAATAGAAAAATTTTAAATTTGGTTTAAAGTATTTCTTCACCCTTGAGCCATGTACAATAGTCTCAAAGACATTGATTCTACAAAAATGCTAATTGAATAGAGCCATTGTCAAAATTTTCTCTCACTTTGTAGGGGCCCATCCGTCTTGAATGCAGCTTCCCACAAAACATCATATGCATAATGTCGTATAGTAAAGCCCTTCTTTGAATTAAACTTTTCTCAATTTTGAGTAATACTTCTTCTTCTTTTTTGAGTTGTACCCTATTCATTAACATGCTAGAAATTGGTCCTCTTCTAATTTTGATATAGCTTGTGTAGAAATGCTTACACAACAGAAATCACATACAATCAAAAACAAAAATCATTCACTCAATGAATTGCAAAAACATATAAGAAACTGACACCAAAAAGCGCATCGCATGTATTTCCAAAAATGGAGTACATATAGCTTGTTCAGGTTACATCCCAAGATTATGCTCAAACATGCTTTACGACTCTATGTTATCTCGTCCCATAGCACAACCTGTAGATATAAACTAATTAGTACTTAAAGAGAAACTTCATAATAAAACATGGCTTGAATTGACATGCGGTACTCAATGGTATAGCACATGTGAGTTCCTTTGTGAAGTTAGATGGATTTCTAGCATGTAATAAGGAAGTCAACTTGGATCTCTTGCCCTAATTTGTAACCCTAGCCTAATTCCCAGAGTCATGCCTAGTAGGTGACTAGTTGGTCAATTTTTCACCTTAAACTTAGGTGTAGGTCCTATAATCTAGGAATCACTACCAAAATGACATGACCAAACCTTTAGACTTGATCTAACCTATATTAGGGTAGCTTTCCCACGTGGCTCCATGGCCTCACATGTGTGGGACCCACTTGTGTACACAATTTACACTATTTTACATGGTTTTTGATCAAGCTAGATTTGCCAATTTTTGGCAATTTCTCACACTCCTCACATTTAGCTTGATCTATCTACAACTTTCTTTGCTTGACGAATGAATACTTTAGAGGTGTCTAAAATGTCCAGCTACAAACAAAGAACTTTTGAGACTCCAATAGAGAATGATGTCTATGAAGGATCTTTCACCACCTCATAAAGGATCCCTTACAAGATGTTCCACAAATGTGTCTATATATACATGTGGCACACTTCAAACACTATACATCATGCCAAGCCATGGATTCCAAGGCATTTTGTGCACTTGAAGATACATCAATTAAACTATTAAGTGCATACATAATGTTGCTAAAGACAACTTGCCTTGCTTGATCCATATGATTGAACCTTGATGGCTCCATCTTGATACTCAAGGTTCTTCTTGGAGTCCTCAGGTCTTGAGCTTGCTCCTCCACTTGACTTGACTCCAAACCATCAATGAATTGGATAAGGTGTTGATCCAAAGGTTCTTCTTCAAGTTTACAAATCTTCCACTCATGAAAGATCACATTTCCACCATTGACAACTTCTTTGGTGGAAAACATGTAGATTCTACAATCTCTACTTGAAGAGCAAATCATTACCATTATCCTATCATTGAAGTAGGAGAATCTTTGGTCCTTACATTGGAATGATCATGCACAAGGCATGTGGACACAAACAATTGATGGATGATGGTTTTGATGTCCATTTTAAGCAAGGTGTTTGCTCCATAATGATGAATGATACTTGCAATGTAAAGGGATTCAAGAAGGAAGGCTTTTCAAGCTAGATGATAATGTTTTTCTTGGAAGTGTGAACATGGTGAAGGAGGAGCTCAATCAAGTGGAGATTTGGCATAAGAGGTTGGGCCATCCCAACTTCAAATCAATGGAGATGCTATGCACCAAGGATCTTGCTCTTGGCCTTCCAAAGACACTCTCAAAGTGTGGAAAAAGATGTGAAGCTTGTAGCCTGTCAAAGGAACGCAAGCTACCTTTTGTTAACTCTTCCAGTAGATCTACAAAAGCATTAGATCTCATTCATAGTGATGTGCACTCTATTTCTCAAGAATATAATGAAGGTGCATCCATGTATGTATCTTATATTGATGATTACTCTAGATACACTTGGATTGAACTTTTCGATTCCAAAAGTAAAGTGTTTGAGGCTTTTGTTAAGTTCAAAACTCTAGTTGAAAATCAACTTGATGCTACATTTAAAGTACTAAGGAGTGACAATGTCAGAGAGTATATCTCCACCAAGATGATATAGTTTTGTAAATCCAATGGCATTAAAAGAGAGCTTACATGTACTTATAGTCCTCAACAAAATGGTATAGCCGAAAAAATGAATAGAACACTTTGTGAGTGTGCAAAGGCTTTAAGGCTGGATTCATCTCTACCTAAGTCTTTTTGGGGAGAGGCTATTATTTGTGCAACTTATTTGTCCCCTTTGGAGGCATAACATCTTATGAGGCTCTATTTTGTAAGAAGTCGAATCTTAAAGATCTAAGAATTTTCGGATCTACTTGCTATGTTTTTCAAGCATTAGATACAAGAAAAAAAGATGATTTTACTTCTATAAAAGGGATCTTTGTTGGTTATGCTGAAAATAGCAAAGGATATAGAGTCTATGATCCAATCACTAAAAAGATTTTAGTGAGTAGAGATGTTACTTTTGATGGAACTAACTACAAGTTGAATGAAAAAGCTTCTAACCATCTTATGTCAAGGATCTTGTAAGATTTTAGGAGGAGCCTACATGTGATCAAGATCTTGAGGATCCATCTCAAGATCCAAGGACTCCAAAGAGGCCTGCAAGAAGGAAGGCCGAGCCTTCAAGGCTCACCTATGTTGACAAAGGTGAACCAAGCGAACATCTTCATTCACTTACCTCTTACACTTTTCTGACATCTATGTTTGATGAGCCAAGTTGCTTTGAAGAGTCACAAGAATGGAGGGATGCCATGCAAAAGGAGTATGATGCTCTTCTGGAGAATCATACATAGAAGCTTGTGGATCTTCCTCATGGAAGAAAACCACTTGAGTGCAAATGGATCTATAGATTTGAAGTACAATCAAGATGGGAGCATCAACAAACACAAGGCAATTCTAGTGGCAAAGGGGTTCTTGCAAATCAAAGGGAGTAGATTTTGATGAAACTTTTGCTCCTGTTGCCAAACTAGTTTCCATAAGGTTGATCATTTCTCTTGCAACTACTTTCAATTGGCCTCTATTTCAACTTGATGTGACTAATGCATTTCTCAATGGTTATTTGGAAGAGGAGATCTTCATGAGGCAACCCGAGGGCTTCATCAAAGAAGATCAAGAAAAAAAAGTGTGTTTTTTGCTAAGAACCCTTTATGGGCTTAAGCAAGCACCTAGAGCTTGGTATTCTAGGTTGAATGCTTTCTTGAACTCTATAAAATTTGTTGTAAGTGCTTATGATCCTTCTTTGTACTTAAGATTCAATGATGGTAAAATCATCATTCTCATTTTGTATGTAGATGACATTATCCTTAGTGGAAATGATCATGATGGTATACAAGAAGTGAAAGTAGCATTACCTAAAGAGTTTAAGATGGTGGATCTTGGTAATCTTCATTTCATATTAGGAATAGAAGTTTCAAGAGGCAAAGATTTGAGTTTTATTTGTCAATCCAAATATGCTTCTTCTATTTTAGAAAAGTTTGAAATGAAAGATTGTAAAGGAGTAGAAACTCCTATGGAGCAAAATGTAAAAGTTTCTAATAGTGATGATGAAGCATCCTTTGAGGACATCACACTATATAGAAGACTTGTAGGCTCCTTGAACTATCTTACTATAACCAGGCCTGATCTAAGTTATAGTGTGGGTAAACTAAGCCAATCTATGCAAAATCCATTGGTTTGTGCAAAAAGGGTGTTGAGGTACATCTCGGCCACCAAGAACTTTGGCATTTTATATGATGGATCTAATCTTGCCTTGAGGGAATATTTGGATGCTAATTTTGCAGGTGATAAAGTGGATAGGAGGTCCACAAGTGCTTTTGTTACCTTTCTTTGCAATGGCATAGTGTCTTGGCTTTCCAAAAAGCAAAATACTATTTCTTTATCTTCAACTGAGTCGGAATACAAGGCACTAACATCAACAACAAAGGAGATCTTATGGTTGAAGAGGCTTTTGGTGGAGTTGCAAGTCATGGAGGCTGAGGAGCAGCCAATAATATATTGTGACAACCAATCAAGCCAAGCATTAGCAACAAATCTCACATTCCATGCAAGGAGCAAACACATAGAGATTGCTCACCATTTTGTGAGGGAAAAAGTTCAAGCAAAGGATATCAAGCTATATCATGTGTCTTCTTCAGATTGTCGTGCTGATCTACTCACTAAAGCCTTGCCAAAGGCTTCATTTATCAAGTTAAGATCAGCTTTAGGAATTGTAGATAGATGTACTATAGTTGTATCATGTAAAAATTGAGGAGTGTTAGAATTTAGCAATTTTCACATGGTTTTTGATGTATTTTGACATCTATGTGGATCCATACGAGGACCTGTCCACACGTGTGAAATGACACTTGTGATATTCAGATCCATTTTGATTAGCTTTCATTTGAGTCAAATATGACATCTCCTAAATTATAGGAGTTAGGTCCTAGATTGTAGAAATCTAGAAGGTCAACACAAACCACCAATGGATGATGTGGCAAACTTGATAGATCTTATCCAAAGTGGATATGGATAAGTACAATGAGTTGTCCCACACGTGTTGGATGCATCTTAGAGAGATATTATGATGATTATGTATTTGATCCATGATGGATCCATTGTGAACCTAATGATGAGAAACATTGGTTTGTGAAGCAATCTTGGTGTTTTCACTCTCTTAAGCACTTTCTTTGTGGATGGATGCTTAGTAGATCATAAGTAAACTATTTCTCTGTTATCAGGCCATACAATAGCTGTACTTCACACGTGTGAAGCCATGGATCATCATTTCTTGATTGTTCTTGCTTGGAATCACAAAGATTGTCAAGTAGCAGCTAAATTTGGAAACTAGTCTTGATATAGATCAAGATCCCAAGTGACCAATCACTCTTTGTGATCATTTGTAGATCAAATTCAATCCTTAAACTTTGAAATTTGACACCCTCTAGGCACAATTGCAGATTTACGAAACAGAAAATACATGCCTGGGAGTGGAGGTGCAAGGATTACAACAGGAAAAACTCGTCTAGTTAGCTCAACCTGCACCTGATTCAAGGCCGCTTTCTCAAGCAAAAATGAACTTCTTCCGGCATCAGGTGCAGGTATACAACCAAACCCTAAACAACTACCAGGCAGAGTTTGATAAATATCAGGCCAGCGCGAATCAGGAGCTCGCCCAAGCAAAACAAGCTCTCAAGACTTGTCAAAAATACATGGAGCAGAAAGCTCAGCCAACCCCGGTGGTAATTCCAATGACACCTCCCTTTGATGCTGCACAGGCAAGCATGAGCCAAGATCAAGGCCAACAGGAAGCAGGGAAAACCAGTCAGGATCAGGGGTCAGGTGGACAAGACCAAGGGCCCCAAGATACCTGAGCAGACACGCAGGGCCAAGGCTAGGACATGGGTCCCAGCCAAAGCCAAGGAGAGGGTCAAGCCTCCTCATCACGAGGCTTGCGATCTTTATCTACTAGCCAGGCCTTCAAAGGCCCAAAGTCCGTGGAGGAGAAGATTAATGAATTCCTATCTAAATATCCCCACGAGTTTTCAAGAGGTGGCTGACAGATTTCATTTTCGACGCAGACCATCAAGGTACAAGAGCTGCAAGCAAAATAAAACTTGAGGCCCAAAGTCAAGTTAGAACTTAGAGTTTACTATTTAGAGCTGGGTCCAATTTTGGACTCACATGAATCTTGTGATTTCTAATGTACTTTTTGTGGACCCTTGGATCAAGTTGGGTCCAATATGAATGGATAGGATCAATGTGAATATTAGCCAATAGGATTTTGAAGCAAGGGCCTTCCCCATTTATAAAAAGACACCATTTGTACTCTATTTGCATGCTTAATAGAGAGAAAGAGACTCTACCATTTTGGGAGCTCAAGCATCCTCAAGTGCTAATCACTCTTTGCTTATGCTTTCGTGATGACTTCTTTGTTGTTCCCCATTTGCTAAGTTCAAGAGTTTATGCTAGTTAATGTTTTTCCATAATCAATGATATTGAGCATTTGAGCTGACCTCCATCTCAAATCTCTCTCCCTCTTTCTCTCTTTCTCTCCCTCTCTCTTTTCTACTCTCTCTTCCCTTCACAAAATCATGATGAATGTTAGCAAAAATGCTTCTTTTGTGGAAAGAAGAGGCATTATGCATCCAATATCAGCCAATGAAGTTGACCTATCTCATCGATCAGCTACGTAAGTTATCACTTACGGGTACCAATGGAGGATTCAAACGATCACCTGCTAAACGAACGTACAACAGCTGAACAAACGACCAGCGGTTGTTCAAACGACTACGGCCATCACAGCCTACATCCTTCCACTACGACGCATACGGAAGATACGTTACTCTGTACTTCTCCTCCTTCACGACGCCTTTAATAATGGATCTACCAATCTTGTTTAAATGGCTGTTAATCATCTTATAAACTGTAATTACAATAAATCAAAAGACTCTGACAGCTATATATATATATATATATATATATATATATATATATATATATATATATATATATATATATATATATATATATATATATATATATATATATATATATATATATATATATATATATATATATATATACATATACATATATATATATATGTATCTGAGTGAAGAGAAGGAGTGAGATATAGAGAGAAAATAAAAGTAGTGAGTTGAACAATCTATAGATGCACAGAGCGATCAAACGACCAAAAGATCTTAAGTAGCTAGCTCCTTAGAGTTAGTGATTTTATACAGAGAGAGAGAGAGAGAGAGAGAGAGAGAGAGAGAGAGAGAGAGAGAGAGAGAGAGAGAGAGAGAGAGAGAGAGAGAGAGAGAGAGAGAGAGAGAGAGAGAGAGAGAGAGAGCTAGAACTGTAGCCATTGTTTTAGAATCTGTAAGTAGGGATACGTGCTTATCAGTGCTACTGTATTGTGTTCTGATTCTCTCTTTTATATAGATTTGCTACTGTTCAATTATTATGTTCTTGATTGAATGCAATTGTCTCTCTCACTCTCTTGCACACAAACACGATTATCAAAGGCAGAGGATCGCATGGTTGTTTAAGACACCTAATGCTTCGCAATTCTACTGTTACGGCAGTCTTAGACTCCTACTCTGATAACCCAAAAGGACAACAAGCTTTTTATTCCATTCTCTAATCAATCCTCATTCCTAAAATATGCAATTACTATTGTGTTCATAATTGTTTTTTCTTTATTGTTGGTAGAGACATCGTTTACATCATAATCGTCTCTCGTGTTCTACATTTGTCACCTCTCCGCTGCAGTCGAAATCAATCGTAGACCACGCAGACCACCATCATACACCAATAGAAGTGGTATTAGAGCATTGGTTCAGTGGATTACTAGAGTCCAAGATCTTTTTTCAAAAGTTGTTCTAAGTTGTTTGTGTATAATTTCGATCATTATGGAAGATACCTCAGAGATCCGCCTGATCAATAAATTCAACAGAGATGACTTCCACATGTGGAAGTTCAAAATGAGGATGATCCTGATTGAAAAGGAGTTATGAGAATACGTCAATGGTTCTATAGCCAGACTGGCAGAACCTGAACAACTCCCAGCTTGGGAAGCCAAGGATGGCAAGGCTCTTGTAGCATTATACATTGATGATTCCCTAATCATCAGCAATTCAAATCAGTTGTTGCAAGAGACCAAGTCCTTACTCTCATCAGAGTTTGAGATGATTGATTTAGGTCCAGTCCATTACCTACTTGGAATGGAGATTCACAGAGATCGCGCGAGTAGAAGGATCACCATAAGCCAATAATCCTACTTACTTAATGTACTTCGAAGATACGGCATGGAGGATTGCAAGCCCATAGACACTCATATGGATCCAGGATGCAAGTTGTCCAAAGACATGTGCCCCAGAACAAAGGCAGATCAGCAAGAAATGTGCAAGTACCCTTATCAGTCTATCATAGATTCTCTCATGTACTCTATGATTTGCACACGACCTGATCTAGCATATGCTATAAACACACTGTGACAATTCATGTCTAATCCAAGCCTACAACACTGGAAAGCTCTACAAAGAGTTCTAAAGTACATTCAAGCCTCAAAGCACTATGCCTTGAGTTATAACGGAAATATAGAAGCTGTGCTCTCTTTGATTACTTATTCAGACTCAGATTGGGCAAAAGACGTCGATACAAAAAAATCCACATCAGGCGACATTTGTTTCCTCGCAGGAGGACTACTATTACGGCAGTCTCACACTCCTACTCTGATAATCCAAAAGGACAACAAGTTTTTGATTCCGTTCTCTAATCAATCCTCATTCCTAAAATATGCAGTTACTACTGTGTTCATAATTGTTTTTTCTTTACTGTTGGTAGAGACATCGTTTACATCGTAATCGTCTCTCGTGTTCTGCCATCACAGCTCCACTGCAGTTGCAATCAATCGTAGACCACACAGACCACCATCATACACCAATAGCAAGTTGCAGTACGTTGCTGTCTAGGGAGGTTCTGGTTGCTACCACATCCTGGATGTAGGTACCCAAGGTTTGGTAGGTCGTCACTAGAGGTAGGGACAGCTGGTATGCTCACACTGGCAGGCGCTTATGATGTAGTGGCCCCGACGACTTGTACTATATCATCGTCATCTTCTATCAGCTTCTCTGGAGATTTCTGGGCATCAGGTGTGGTGGGATGAGCACGATCTAGTGATGGAATGAAAACTGTTTGTACAAATGCATCATCAAACAAAAGTTTGTCACCCTCGGCAATCTTTTATGGAGAAGTGGGGGTGTGAGAAAAGCATAAGTGGAGAGAAGGAGAGGGACAGTTTGTCTAAAGAGAGAATGGGTGGAACAGAGGAGAATTGGAGGGTGATGTGAAGGACAAAGGGAGAAGAAGAAGGAGATATGCGCTGGCCTGGCGGTGTGAAATTAATGACTTGCATCCATGTCAGGGTGTCGGGAGACAATTGTGAATCTGAAGGATTGAATTGAAGAGAGACGGTGGTGAAAGCAGGGGGGATGGAGAAAGCGATAGTAATGGAAGGGGTGGTAGAGGATGGAACAGAGGTAGAAACAGTATCTACAGAGGAGATGGGAATGAAAACAAAAACAGCAGTTGTAGATTGAAGAAAAGAAATAAGAACAGAAACAGAAACAGTAGTAGAGGGTTGAAGAGGAGGTGGTGGTGGTAGAAGCAGGAACTGCTAGTGGTGTGGCGGTAGTGGTGCGGCATCTGGTAGTAGGTGGAGATGAAGACTAGGGGTCAGTTCCACACGTAGTTCTATAGATCACGAAGAATTCTTCCAATAGGACCTTGATGGTCTCATTGATGAAATGACTCCCGCAATCGTTGACTATCTCCATTGGGCATCCAAAGCGCACAATGATATTTTCATAAAGAAACTTGGCAGTGGTCCTAGCATCAGCTACTCTTACTGCCTTGGCTTCAACCCATTTGGTGAAGTAGTCCGTGGCTACAATTACATATCGGGCTTGGGTACTTCTTGCTGCAGGGTGAATTGGACCAATATAATCCAATCCCCACTTTTCAAATGGTGCTTGGGCTAAGACTGGGTGTAGAAGGTTATAATTTAATCTTGTTGGTCTGCTTGTCCTTTGGCATACAATGCAGGTATTCTTCCATATCCTTATGAATCGTTGGCCACCAGCATCATGATTGCAGGATCTTGCGAATTATAATGTCGGATGCAAAATGACCACCACCCATGCCTTCATGTGAAATTGAAATAATTTGGGTGGCCTCATGTGGAAGAATACACCATCAAAGAATTCCATCTGGTCCTCTTCGGTACAATTCGCCAGCAATCAGCTGATAAGGTCTAGCTTTCAAGATCAACTTCCGTTGTTTCACCTTTGGTAGTGATTTTTCTGGTTGGCCCCACATTAGATATTCAACTATGTCAGCGGCCCATTCCGGTACTGTGTCAACTTAAAATAAGGCAACATCGGGTAGCTCATCATCAGGTTGGGTTGCAGTTTCCTTCCCCTTGATTTGCGACAAATGTCCTACCATGTAGTGTTGCTTTCCCTTGCGAACCACTATCCGAAAATCAAACTCCAACAAAAAAGTAACCATCGAGTGATTCTCCCTGTGTTGCAGGTTTTGTTAACAAGATAGAGCAAGGGCTGATTGTCCGTATAAAAGGCAAAGTGTGTGGCCATCAAATAGGACAAAATTTCTTAACCGCATATATCATTGCCAATGCTTTCCGCTCTGTGGTTGAATAGTTCATTTATGTATCACTGAGCTGTCGGCTTGCAAATCGGATCGAAAAATCTTTTTTGTGTTCTCCTGGCTGGGTTAAGACTGCTCCTACTACATATTTCGATGCGTCCGTATACACATAAAACTCAATGGACCAATTGGGTGGGCGTAAGATTGGTGTTGAGACCAATGCATCCTTAAGCTTCTGGAAAGCCCTAAGGGCTTTCTCATTCCAATGTGGATCCGTTGTGAGTTCGTGAATTGGTTGTGCTAACCCTACAAAATCTAGGATAAAAATCTTGTAATAGTTAGCATGACCCATAAAGATGTAGACCTTGCGGATCGTTTCTGGTGGTGGTAGATCAACAATGATCCTGATTTTTGATAAGTCTGTGGCGATCCCGTGTCTAGATACTATATGGCCAAGAATCAAGCCATGTGTAACCCAAAAGTGACATTTTTCTGGGTTCAACAAAGTCTGGAATTTGCAGCACTTTTGCAGCACCTTCTCCAGATTGGATAAATGCTCTGAGTTAGGCCCGTGCACGCACAGATCATCCAAGAAAATCTACAAAAACTTTTGCAAATACTCTTTAAATGTCGTCTGCATAACTCGTTGGAAGGTGCTTGGGGCATCGCAAAGACCGAATGGCATCACTTTGAAGGCATAGTCCCCCATTCAGTGGCGAACGTTGTCTTGTGTTGATCTTGTGGCACTATCTTCACTTGATTGTAACCGCTGAAGCCGTCCAGAAAACTGTAGGCTTCTGCTCCTGCTACTCTGTCAAGGACACTTTCCATAAGGGGTAAAGAAAAATGGTCCTTTTTGGTGACTGCAGTGCCTTCAGATTCACACAGATTCGCATTTTGTCGTTCTTCTTGGGTACTATAACTATAGGCAATACCCACTCAGTGTGCTCGATTTCATAAATGAAATCAGCATCTAACAGCTTCTGCAACTCTTGCTTGATCAGCTCTGTATAGTTTGGGTTGCAACGGTAGTAACGACTCACTTGGGGACTACTCCATCTACCAAGGGTATGGTATGTTGAACCACTATTGGCAGGATACCCTTTAAATCACTGTAATTCCATGAAAAACAATCCTTGTATTCCACCAACAATGACTGTAGTCTTTTGAATTGTGTGGGCGTTAACTGCTCTCCCACGGGCACTATCTTTTCTTCTTTATCTGGCTCGGCAAGGTTCATCGGTTGTGTTTGTGCAGGTCCCTCGAAGACTTGTTCCGTTGGTTCCTGACTTTGATCAGGTTCTCGTTGTGCTTGCGGCATCATAATTACCACGTCGTCCAAGAGGTATAATTCTTGAAGTTCTCAGGCATCTCGTGAACTGGTGCTTGACGAGATTCCTCCTTTAGCATATTGATCTTAGCCCGACTGGTCATCTTTTGATCGCCTATCCTCGGCAATGGCACCACTATAGGGTCGAATATCTCGTGTCGAAGTAGCCCTCCCGCCTGTCAACAAGGGTTAGAATGTTGGATAGGTGCCTAACTATGTAAAGATGCTACTCTTAGATAGTTCTCTACTTTTTCTCTAACTCTATCACCATTAACACTACTCACCCCTAACTCTACTCCACTAAACTAACATTCATCATGATTTTGTGAAGGGAAGAGAGAGTAGAAAAGAGAGAGGGAGAGAGATTTGAGATGGAGGTTAGCTCAAATGCTCAATATCATTGCTTATGGAAAAACATTAACTAGCATAAACTAAGAACTTAGCAAATGGGAAACAACACACAAATCATCACAAAAGCATAAGCAAAGAGTGATTAGCACTTGAGGATGCTTGAGCTCCCAAAATAGTAGAGTCTCCTCCTCTCTATTAAGCATGCAAATAGAGTACAAACGATGCCTTTTTATAAATGGGGAAGGCCCTTGCCCCAAAATCCTATTGGCTAATATTCACATTGATCTTATCCATTCATTTTGGACCCAACTTGATCCAAGGGTCCACAAAAAGTACATTACGAATCACAAGATTCATGTGAGTCCAAAATTGGACCCAATTCTAAAAAAGTAAACTCTAAGTTCTAACTTGACTTTGGGCCTCAAATTTTATTTTAACTACAAAGGGCCCAAGTCTATTATTTCTATTTACATTTGCCTTGCGTGCTCATTGGGCCATGGACTTATAGGCGCAAGAAGCCATGCCCTCGCAACACATTTATTATTGAATTTATTTACCTGCTCGCGTTGTGTTGGGAATACCCCCAACAGAGGTCCATCTTCATCATCAATCAAGAACTCATAAAGGTCTTGGAGCACCATTAGTGACTCCATCCTAACCTTCCAAATAGAATAGTT
Organism: Diphasiastrum complanatum; assembly: GCA_029204225.1. Lineage (NCBI taxonomy): Eukaryota > Viridiplantae > Streptophyta > Lycopodiopsida > Lycopodiales > Lycopodiaceae > Diphasiastrum > Diphasiastrum complanatum. The sequence continues at coordinate 28,040,735 of CM055096.1, read as the reverse complement.
TGTAGAATTCAATCTCTCCCTAGCTTCTAGAATGTATGCTCCAATAGATCCTATCTTACTAGTGATTTCTACAAATATGAAGTAGATTTGATTGACTTTGAAACTCGCAAAGGTCTCACACTTGTAGTGTTTCACTCAAATTAGATTTCTAACCCAACAAATGGACCTATTATCTCAGTTCTAGCACTCCCTCACAAGTTGGAATGAAGATAAGATGATGTGAAATCTACTTACAATCAAATCTTGCCATCTCAATACTAGTTTCTAGCACCAAAGCTTGCTAAAAATTGATTTGCTTTTGATTAATGGTTAATGCTCTTCTACTTGGCTCTGATACTATGTGAAAGTACTATACTTTAGGACCATAAATGGATCTACAAAAGATCCATGAGTGATTGGATGCTTGCTTAACAATCTATCAAAAAACTAGACACAAAAAAGTTGATCTAGATTGGCAATCTGAGAAACAACAAGCATTAACAATCAATTATTGATCAACATTGAAATCTGAGCCCACATGTGCAAGCCACAGCCTGTTTTACGGCCTGTAGACTTGGAATGAAATAGAAATCAATTTGGTTGCATTTGGATCAATAAAACTCAATGTACATAGTGGAGTAGCTCGAGATTGCCATTGAGCTCCAAAAATAATCTATCTTCTCACTATGGGAGCTTAGAATACATAGCAAATGTGACTTCCTTTGTGAATTTAGGTGGATTTCCAACATGTAATAAGGAAGTTAACTTGGCTCTCTTGCCCTAATTTGCAACTTTGGCCTAATTCCTAGAGTCATGCCTAGTAGGTGACTAGTTGGTCAATTTTTCACCTTAAACTAAGGTGTAGGTCCCATAATCTAGGAATCACTACCAAAATGACATGACCAACCCTTTAGACTTGATCTAACCTATAGTAGAGTAGGCTTCCCACGTGGCTCTATGGCCTCACATGTGTGGGACCCACTTGTGTACACAATTTACACTATTCTACATGGTTTTTAATCAAGCTAGATTTGCCAATTTTTGGCAATTTCTCACAATCTAACTGCACTATTTCTATCGTTGAGCACCAAAAATCCCTTTCTCAATTCTAGCCATTTTCTATCTTGATCACTTTGATGTCTAATCCATCTTTCAGATAATCAAATCTGTCCTTTGACAATGCTTTGGTCATGATGTCTACTAGCATATCATTGGTGGGATAGTAATCCAACCCATGAACTTCACTTTGACAGCCACCATCTCTAAGCTTGCTCCAGAGGAACACTCACTGGAATTATTGTATGAGTGTTCAAAGGACACATGAGGTTCTTCTGCCATCATAGCAAAATCATCCCCCTTTTCTGTCTCTTCTTCTACAATGTTTACTTGATCTGGATTCTTTTTCTTCAAGTCCTCTCTCTTCTTGTTGCAATCTCTAGTGAAATGGCATGTTTTGTCATAGTAGAAACATTTTTTGTCTGATCTGTCTTCCTTTCGATCCCACTAAGCAATGCCACATCATCCTGAGGAGGATTTATTCTCCGACATGCCTCCTCCTATATGAGCCTCCTGCTGACGAGATCCATATTCATGACACCTTCATGCCCATCTAGAAGCACTACCAGAGGATCATAGCTTGTTGGTAAACTAGTGATCAATGTGTAAATCAACTATTGGTTGTCTATTACTACACATGTCTATTACTAGACCTCTAGCTGGACTTCCTAGATCTTGATCTTCTCAATAGGTTCTCTGATAGGCTCTCCTTCTATCATCTTGATATTTTCCAACTGTCTTTAAAGCATTAGTATGCTTGAAAACCCTTTCGATTGATAACTTTGCTACAAGGCATCTCATACTCCCTTTGATGTTTCTTGATCCCTAACCAAAGAAATGGCAATGTGCACATGATCATATGTGCTTTTGCACCCTTCTAAGCTATTGCTTCTGCCTACGCATTGCCCTTGGGCACTCCAAGATGCATAGTTATCTCCCTTCAGTCGATCAATCATCCTGATTTCCATCGGCATTTCTGACGCCATCTCTTGATATGCGTTGCTCAAGGATGCCCTGTCTAATCTGCGATGATGAAAACGTATTTTGATCACACGAGCTAATTAGTGTCAGTGTTAAATGCAATTGATATGACAAATGCAATCAAGTTTCTCTTTCCACAGTGACTTTGTATGCACGTGGGCCCATAACCAATGTAGAAATGCTTACACAGCAGAAATTATATACAATCAAAAACAACAATAATTCACTCAAAGAATTGCAAAAACATATAAGCAACTGACACCAAAAAGTGCATCGCGTTTATCCCAAAAAACCGAGTACATATAGCATGTTCAGGTTACACCCCAGCATTATGCCCAAACATGTTTTACGACTGTATGTTATCACGTCTTATATCACGACCTGTACATATTAACTAGTTAGTACTTAAAGAACAACTTCATAAAGAAACATGGCTTGAATTAACATGTGGCGGTCAACAGTATGAAATGGCTGACATCATCTAACTAACAACTGGCACTATTTCTATCGTTGAGCACCAACAGCTTGTAATCTCCCTTATGTCATTTGATTTGATTCACCTTTTTTCTTCTTCTACTATTTGATATGTAGGTATATAAAATTCAATTGTCAATATTGGAAACATACCATATACCATGTAATATGGGGACTTTTTGTTAGATATATTCCTATAAGCCCATAAAACTAAAGGCAGCTTTGTATCCCAATTCATCAAAAGAGGTGAAGTTACCTTATATCATTTTGTTGCTGCCTCATTAGATTTTGAATTTAATGGTGTTTTTTCCTATGGGTTATCAAAAAATATTCCAAGAACTTTTTGATTCTATCATCCATCAAATGTGCTCTTCTATCATTAACCAATCTCAGTGAACAACCATATCTAGTAATAATAATTTCAAATTAAAATACTAGCACAATATTTGCATCACTTCCCTTTATTGCAATGGCCTCCACCATTTTGATACAATAATTAGTAGCTAAAAGTATATATTTATTTTCCTTGTGGAGTAGTTGGCTTAATCAGCCCCACAAAGTCTTCACTCCATTTTTCAAGTAATGTCAAAGGTAGAAGGGTATGCAAGTGGCCAACTGGTAGAAGAATTTGGTTTTTCAACCCTTTGACAGGATCACAATTTTTTTTTAATAAATGAATATCTTGGTACATAGTAATGCACTAGTGCTTCGAATTCATTATCTTCTTAACCTTTGTTTTCATTGCAAAATGTCCCTTATCTTCTTCATGCAAGGATTTGATGATTATATAAATGTGTGTTTTCTCCAAACACCTTAATATTGTAATGTTTTTGTTACTATTGTATGTATCGGTGCAACTCAATACTAAGAGATGTCTTTCTCTTCACAAGTCACCCCAATTGAATAGATATGACTTTGTAGATATATAATGATGTCAACATGCCATCACTAGCATATGTATAATCTCTTCATCAAAAATCGACTCGAGGCAAAGAAATTTCAAGTCTCGATAAATAATCTTTCTCTTCACGAGTCACTTCAATTGAATAGATATGACTTTGTAGATATATAATGATGTCAACATGCCATCACTAGCATATGTATAATCTCTTCATCAAAAAAATTCCACACATATGTATAATTCCATACTATCATATGTATAATTCCACACACTGGTTCAGTTTTTGTTGAATTTTGTATTAATCTGACACGTGGATCAGCAGTGTCTGTCTACATTCTGGAGGATTGTAGGAATGATATAGCCGGCAGTGACCAACAATCATATCTGAAATCCATCTGAATTGTTTTTTGTTCGTGATTAATTTGATTTTGCTTCAGCAATGTCAATATCAGAGCTCGTTCAAGTTTTGTTTCGTTTCGTTTCATTTCGTTTCGTTTTGTTTCAGAGCCTGATTGATATTTGCACTTTGTGTTCCACATTTTTTGCATCATTGTAGTTGTGTTTGGATTTGGAGGCGGAGCACAGATAGCAAACACCTATGGTAATCCATTCCGGCTTCTAAAGCAACTCATCTGTTAATCTTATGTAGGCGTTGCTCTAATTCAGGTTATGATCATATCTTTGTATTGGTGACACTGATCATGATTGTTGTTTGGCGTACTTCTCTATTTCTTGTGTTTTCATTTTTTGGATGCTTCATGCTCATTGAAGGAGTATATCGATCAGCGATCATGGTGAACTTCAATTTCCTTATTCTCCAAATGAGCATATGACGGAGTATAGAGTATAAAGCTTTCTTCAAGTTGAACACAAACTACTATTTATACCTTCTATGAAAAAACAAAAAACAATCTAAAGAAACTATACTATGTAAAGAGATGTGATTTTAGCTCAATATACAAGATGTGGCCTAATCGAAAACGAAGGCATAAGTTATGAAGAAACACTAGCTCTTACAAATATGCTCAATCATCCCAAAGTTAAATGTTGATGTGAGGGAAGGGTGAGAGCTAAAATCAGCCCCCTTGAATCAATGTAACCTCAAACAAACAATCACAACAAATGCAAGAATACCTAAAAGCCAACCAGACTATTTTTGGATAAATTCTTGCAATTGAAGATGATTCCATAGATTAACTTAATGCTATTAGATCGACCTTTAACCATTACATTATTTACATGCACCATGACTAAGACCCATTCCTAAAAACCAAATCAAACACCAACTTCACCAACCTTGTGCAGGTACAAGCCAATATCAATGAAATATTATATTCAATACATACAAACTACATTTGGTTTTTTTTTAATATTCTGAAAGTGGACATTGGTGTTTCCTTGTGTGGGATCTTCTTCAAGCTTGTCACTGAGCCTGAAGATGTAGTCTTTGATCTTTGGATGGGTACAAGAAATATGGCCAAAAAATGCCAAAAACTGCATACGATATGGACCTAGTAGTTGGATTGCACTTGATGTCTACTGATATCCATCCATAGTCACCTTCAAAAAGTCGTCTGGAAGTGTGTGACGAAGATACTTTTGTTAGAAAGTGCAGTAAGAGTATGATTATCTAATTTGAGTGTCGAGTGAGATTCGATGACTGTTAGATAAAATCTGAATTCGAATGAAGATCGAACAATATTCGAATCGAGGAATATTTGAAGGAAATTCTAACAAATTTTAAATTTTTGGAACTTTGAATTTGATGGACTTCCTACTGCTTGAATCCTGAGTTAAAATGCAGATGGTCAAGTTCTACTCGAATTTGACAGACATAGTGATTGTGACATGAAGGCTTTGGAGTAAAATTCCAACAATAATCGTAGGCTTTGCATATAAGTAAGGATTAGACATCATTTTTGGGGTTGCATTTGAATGAACTTGAGTTCAACCACTTCCTTCTCTTGTTCCAAGCCAGGTCTCACGTGCCCAATCCATATGAGTCCATGCCTTCTTTGAGGTCTTAACTCTACAAATGAGAGAGAAAGAGAGAGAGAGAGAGAGAGAGAGAGAGAGAGATTTATCAAGCCATCATACATGTCCTTCATACAAGCTAGCAAGCCTTCCATGCATCAAGGCACTTCCAAAGTGTATATAACAATTGTACATAATTCATGTCCATACAAGCTAGCAAGCCTTCCATACATCATTCCAAAAGAATACAGAAGAATCATACAATTCTATGCCCACAAAGTGTATATAACAATCATACATGCTTCCTAGAGTTCTATGCCCTCAAAGTAAGGGCAGATCTGTAAGAAATATCCATAACAAATCTAATTATATTCAAGAGTTGTAAATGTATCACAAGAGCATAACAATGTGTAGGAATTCAAAGATATACAAGTCCATTGCCTGCTTTATAATCAAGGATTTGAATTCCTACAAGTGCCCAGTTTACTTTATCAATGCTTTTAATCAAACAAGATCAGGTGCTAAATCCTTTTATGCACATTAGTTTTATAACCCACAATATTGTTGGAAGTTAGTGTGAGCTTTACGACTGTAATCGGCTTGTAGAGAACTAGAGTTTAGTGGGCCTGTGCTACAAGTCACTTGCAAGACCTAAGCAACAAGCTCAGAAATCCGTCCAAAGCATGGAGTGTTTAGGCGGAAGCACAGGTGGTTGGTACAAAACCAATCTGAGAGTTTCCAAGATCATAAAAAATGTGGAAATTTTGCTGCTGGATGTTGCCAAAGATGGAGAAATCAGAAGATCCAGCCAATGCTAAGCACCAAACGTCTCCTGCAGTTGTCACTGGAATGAAGTAGTTTTCCAATGGCAGCTCATAGTCAGCTCCCCTGAAATGGAAGGTTAGGCGTGGAAAACTCCCCTGTAGCTTCCCTTGGGCATGAGAAACAGCGTAGCAGAGATCCAGTCCATATGCAGAAGAATCAGTTACCGGGAGCGAGATGTGGGACTTCAATGCTTGCAAAACTTTTTGGTATCCTGCGGTTGCAAGGTAAGTCAGTGTTGTGCCTGAATCAAAGATAACTCCACCACTCCCATCCGATTGAATGTCAAAAGTTCCATGGGGAATGCTCAGCGTGCTGCCTGCAACGCTGATGCCATCCAATTGAACGTAGTAGAATGTGTCGTAGTCCTGATTAGGATTCTTCAATAGGGGAGTGTATCTCACACCAGTCTTTTTGGGCACAGCTGCATCACCAAAAAACATGGGGCTTGTCTTTGACGTAGCATCTGTCCATGTTACCAAGCAGTAAGAGAATTTATGGCCGAAGAGCGATCCAAGCTGTGAGGGAAATGACACTGGGCCTCTTCCCAAACCCATAAGCCCAGAAGCATCAGAAAAGGTGCCGCTATTGCGATGCCCACATCCAAATGCGAAGTTGCGAACTGCCAAGTGCTTCCCATCAGTCTTTGCCAGCGTGATAGTTTCTGTAGCGAAGTTTCCTCTTGTTCCAGACCCGTCTCCATAGAAGTAGGAGTATTGGCAGTTGGGGGAGCATGTTTTTGAAGGAAGGGCTTTACATAGGCTGTTTGAACAAGATAGAGAGCTATACGAATAGGAAAAATCCGGATTGAAAAGGGGTTCAGGTTGTTTGAAGCATTTGGAGCACGGGTTGCATTGTATCCACACCAGATCACTGCCTGTGTCTACAATGACAGAAAATGTTTTTGCCGGGGTGCCTAGTGCTATCTTTCCCACATAATCCCCCCCTCCAGGTGCTACATCAGTCTCAAAATCATTGCATGATGTCACCTGAGAGATGGAATTAACCACTCCTCTGCGGGATTTGCGAAGAGAAATGCTATGTAGTCTTGTCGCTCCTTTCTTCAGAGCACAATGGACACGGTCAAGAAGAATGTCACCTCTACTTTCAAGCATCCCCTGGCAGGCTGAATGATCCCTTGCAGTAAGATCAATTCTCCAAGCTGGCGCAGCCTGGCTATCATTGTCCACTTCAGGCACGATTTCAAGAATTTCATCAGCAGATTCAAAAGCACAACCACAAGCAACCATTGCAGCCAGAAACCCAACAACTGCTATCTTCATTCTCAGCTTGCTCCAGCTTGAGTGCTCCATACCTCTCGGTGATGAATCAGCTGAGGAAACTTCAGATTTATTTCCTCTTTCTGGAGATCAACAGCCCAGTATTGGGAACTATATTGAGAGCAGCTGATCACTGTGAATTGGCCCAGTTTGATCTGCAAGAGGAAGAACAAGAGCTGCTGTCTGGAAGAATTGGGCAGCTTTGGGAGAATATATACAGGCAAGAGTAATGGAAGCAGCAGGAGCAGGATGTAGAGAGCGAAAAGGAGGAAGAGTGCAAGGCAACACACAAGATAAATGCAAGCACGAAGCAACCAGAACAGCAAAGCAACAGCAGCAAAACCGCAACCGTCGTTGGTTGCGTGCTTCCGCGGGCAGGGACGCGCAGAAATTAGTGACGGAAGCAGTCGCCCCCAACTGGCGGAAGTAGCTCTTATCTGCACGTGTCACACGTCCATTGGGTCGCTCGGAATCTCTCTATTACATAACTTGCGGATACACGGAAAATTGAACGTGCCATTCCGAAAATTTTATTATTAATTAATTCATAATTCAGTTAATGCGTATTTATTTAACTTAGATACCTATGAAAAGTTTAATAATAGTATTAAAAGACATTTTTGATATCTGAGTGGTGGCCATTTAAGTAACTCACAAGGGTTATGTTTTGTTTTTTAGGATTGGTTGTTGTAAAGGTACATTTACAAGGTTTACTTTCGGCACCATCGACGCCAGTTATGTTTTCGGCGCCAGCAGCGCCCCTGCTGCTCCCGGCGCCATCGTGACCAAAATTCAGCCGGCGCCAAGTTTCTATGGCTGAAAATCTTTGATCGCTTCTAGCGGAGTCTAGAGAGCTCAGATCGATGTGCAATCACCTCACACGATCTAGGCATGATTAAAGGAAGCCTGGGGATCAATAAAATCTAGAGAGAGATAATGACTTTTTAGAAAGAGAAAATCCTAGAGAGAGAAAAATGTGCTTTACCAGCTTGGGTAGAGTGCTTGGTATGAGGGAGGGGGCCGGATCACACCAATACTATAAAGGAGTGCGGGTTGCGACTCAGGGCGAGCTCCAACCAAGTCTCAGCCTCCCTTGCTGGAATGTTGTCACGGCTCTCGCCTTGGCATGCTAGCGCCCCGGAGACTAGGGTCGGTGTTGTAAAGCTACCTTTACAAGCTTTACTTCCGGCGCCATCGGCGCCAGCTATGTCCCCGGCACCAAAGCGCCCCTGCTGCTCCCGGCGCCACTGTGACCAAAATCCAGCCGGCACCAAGTTCCTATGGCTGAAAATCTTTGATCGGTTCTAGCGAAGTCCAGAGAGCTCAGATCGATGTGCAATCACCTCACACGATCTAGGCATGATTAAAGGAAGCCTGAGGATCAATAAAATCTAGAGAGAGAAAATGACTTTCTAGAAAGAGAAAATCCTAGAGAGAGAAAAACGTGCTTTACCAGCTTGGGTAGAGTGCTTGGTATGAGGGGGTGTGCCGAATCACACCAATACTATAGGGGAGTGCGGGTTGCGACTCAGGGCGAGCTCCAACCAAGTCTCAGCCTCCCTTGCTGGAATGTTGTCATGGCTCTCGCCTTGGCATGCTAGCGCCCCGGAGACTAGGGTCGGTCACACACTTGAAATGTAACCTTCTCAGATTTATCAATAAAGTGGGATTTTTCTCAAACTGACTCTCATTACCTTTTGGGTTTCAGTGTTCGGTAAAAGCGCCAGTTATAAGGCCATTTTCAAAATTTTTAACTTGGCACATAGCTGAGGGTCGTATCCTGGGACGCCAGCGGTATGCCGTCGGGACCATTCGGTCCGTGGCGCCAGCGGTATGCTGTCGGGACCATTTGGTCCAGGAACTGGTTGTTTCCATATCTGTCGCGACTTGTGGTTCTGAGTGTTCCTCGCATGAACGTGAATGGGTTAAGCTCTTGGGGAACGGGCTCTAACCTGTCGGCTGGGTTGGATGGCTTGCTTGGGTGGATGTTACCTGTTTATGGCTGTCCAGTCTGGCGTGGCGCCAGGTTGGCTTCCAGCGCTCGTGACGAAGCTTTCAGTTGGTTAAGTCTGATGTAAGTCAGACCGCTTGCTTGGAATGGATGTTACTCGTTTGTAACGAAGCTTCGAGCTGGTTAAGTTTGATGTATGTCGGGCGGCTTGCTTGGAGGGAAGTCACCCACGTCGGGACCCCCGATCTGGCATGGCGCCGGGTTGGATCTCAATGTTGGTCCTCGGAACTTCAAGTTGGTTAAGTCTGATCGTTGTTGGCGAGTTGGCTGCTTGTATGTCAAGTGGGTTTGGATGGCAAGAGTTGAAGGCTGGGAAGCTAAGTCGTGGTTCCCAGCTCCCTTTGGGATGCCTGCGCTACATGTGGTATCAGAGCCGACTGGCCGGTCAGCTATGCGGATCTCACGGATATGGCCACGGTTTGGGGTTCATCAAGACAACTGTTGTGCAAGGTGCTGCCCACAGTGTAAGCACGGGTGCGTCCACGGTCGGGGTGGTCGGCAGAACGGGGGACTTGATGAGTCAAGGTGCTGCCCTTGAGGTGTAAGCACGGTCAGTTCTCGCGGTTCGGGCCTGGCGCTGTCTGCACGTAGGACGGATGAGGCAAAGTGCTGCCTAGGGAGGTGAAAGCACGGTCTGTACCTTGTGGGGTGCGGGGCGACATATTCGAACTGTACGGGTTAACCATTGATACAGAGATGCTGCTCGAATTCGGGTGTAAAGCACGGGTGGTTAGCTGCCGGTGCGGGATAGCTGCCGATCGTTTAGCTATAAGGGCTATCGACCAAAAAGTGGTGGGGCGTGACTGAGGCAATGTGATGCTTAATGGTGAAAGCACGGATAGTTGGAGGGGTGTCCTATGTGGGCTGATTCCGTGATCGATTTGTATGGGCGCGGCCAGACAAAGGTCCGTTGGCAGGACCATCTCAAAGGGGGACCTTGTCTTTGTTACTTGTTAGTAAACCTGCCTGAGTGTCTTACTTGTACGTATTCGTGATGAGTCTTAGTACTCGTGCTTTGCCTGGTTTGCATGATTGCTTGTGATACAAGGAGCTGATGGCTCGAAAAGGAACCTTTTCTTTTGAAGGCTGATACCATCAAACAAAGAGGACTACAGAATCTGTGGGGCGGATTTGCAGTTCAAGTACTCACACGTGAACGACAACGAAACGACTCAATGTTTGCAAAGGATGGATGGCTAGCCTGTTTCTTGGTTTAGTTTCATTTGCGACAACGCCCACCAGAGGCAAGCAGGATGTCAAAAGTTGGAAAGGGCCATTTCCGGGGAGATCTTCTATGGAGCAGTTGGTCTTCATTTTGGGACGGCCACCTTCGGAACTGAAACTCACTGAGCATGGGCGATATCCAGAATCTGTGCGGCGGATTTGCAGTTCAAGTACTCGCACGTGAACAACAACGAAATGACTCAATGTTTGCAAAGGATGGATGGCTAGCCTGTTTCTTGGGTTAGTTTCATTTGCGACAACGCCCACCAGACGCAAGCAGGAAGTCAAAAGTTGGAAAGGGCAATTTCAGGGGAGATCTTCTATAGCAGTTGGTCTTCATTTTGGGACGGCCACCTCAGAACTGAAACTCACTGAGCATGGGTGATATCCAGTGTCAGTTGGGTTTTTCCTCAAAGGGGAAAAGACTAGGATCCTCTTCAGAGATTGGCAACAAGTTGGGTCGAGCCATAATCCTAGCAGATGGGAAGCAAAGTGTTGGAAAGGCTTTTTGTCCGAAGAACTCTACTCTAAGTCCGATCAGCTGATTTATCAAGTGGAGGGGAACTATCACACACACCTCTCTCTTGGGGCACATTTTGAATGAAAGTCGATCAAAATGGGGGCAAATTCAAGGTGACCTAGCCATACTCACACGAGGAGACTGGCGAACTTTGGACCTAATAAGTTGACAAGTTTTTGTTGTGGAAAGGAAAGTTTGTTATAGGCTTTCTCTGGACCAGCAATGATGAGGAAACATATGAGTACGCTGGCTTGTGTTACGTGTAAGGCAGCTGATCAATGAAGGAACTGTGAAAGTTGAGTCTTGCATGAGAGACTTGGTATTTCGAACGGACGCTAAGGGACAGTTCGCGTTGAGATCGGATTAGTGCAAACTCTGGGTGCATGTTTCTGATTCAAAGAGAGCTACTTGAAGCCAAGCTCGATGTACACTTCTTGTTTTGACTGTGAGGCAACTAACCAGTGATGGAATTGTGAAAGTCAAGTTTGCGCGACGGAGATGGTGCTTCAAACAAACGCAAAGAGATAGTTCGGATGCGGATCAAACTGGTACGACCCTTTGGCTTTCCACGAGGTCAATGGTTACATTTGGGCTGATTCAAAGAGCTACTTCAAGCTAAGTGAGAGGTGCATTGCGGAGTACTCAATCTTTGCCTACCTTAAAGAGCCAAGATGGAAAAGTATCAAGATCAGGCTTGGACAAGGAGAGAAATCAAGGTGCAGAAGCAACAAGGCATGGAGTGGACCATAAAGTGGGCAATCAAACGATAAATCCTTCGGCTCACGGAGCCTTGATACCTGTGCGGAACTGAACAAATTTGGAGCTCAGGGAGCTCAACACAAAGTGCATCAAGGACAAATCAGGAGCTCAAAGGAGTTCCAAAGTCGAAAGTCAGAAGCGACAGGGGCGAACATTTCAAAGAAAGGCCTCTGTCACCAGTTAATAAGGTTCTCGGGTTTTACGAAAGCGATATCAAATCTACACTTTTTCCAGACAAAGATATATTTTCAAGTAATGTAATTTTTCAGTACAAAGAGCTGAGCCTCCGACTTGTGGTGTGCCAGCTTCAATGTTAATAAAAAGTGGCCAGTAAATTGAGTACTGTGCCAAGTAGCTTAAATGTATAGTTATTTTAATTGGGAGACACCTTTACTTTAATCTGACATCTGATGAGGACATCAGATTTTATAAAGGTGGGGTGGATGTTGTAAAGCTACCTTTACAAGCTTTACTTCCGGCGCCATCGGCGCCAGCTATGTCCCCGGCGCCAGCAGCGCCCCTGCTGCTCCCGGCGCCGCTCCGGGCGCCACTGTGACCAGAATCCAACCGGCGCCAAGTTCCTATGGCTGAAAATCTTTGATCGGTTCTAGCGAAGTCCAGAGAGCTCAGATCGATGTGCAATCACCTCACACGATCTAGGCATGATTAAAGGAAGCTTGGGGATCAATAAAATCTAGAGAGAGAAAATAACTTTCTAGAAAGAGAAAATCCTAGAGAGAGAAAAACGTGCTTTACCAGCTTGGGTAGAGTGCTTGGTATGAGGGGGGGTGCCGAATCACACCAATACTATAGGGGAGTGCGGGTTGCGACTCAGGGCGAGCTCCAACCAAGTCTCAGCCTCCCTTGCTAGAATGTTGTCATGGCTCTCGCCTTGGCATGCTAGCGCCCCAGAGACTAGGGTCGGTCACACACTTGAAATGTAACCTTCTCAGATTTATCAATAAAGTGGGATTTTTCTCAAAGTGACTCTGATTACCTTCTGGGTTTCAGTGTTCGGTAAAAGCGCCAGTTGTAAGGCCGCTTTCAAAATTTTTAACTTGGCACATAGCTGAGGTTCGTATCCCGGGACGCCAGCGGTATGTCGTCGGGACCATTCGGTCCCTGGCGCCAGCGGTATGCTGTCGGGACCATTTGGTCCAGGAACTGGTTGTTTCCATATCTGTCGCGGCTTGTGGTTCTGAGTGTGCCTTGCATGAACGTGAATGGGTTAAGCTCTTTGGGAATGGGCTCTAACCTGTCGGCTGAGTTGGATGGCTTGCTTGGGTGGATGTTACTTGTTTATGGCTGTCCAGTCTGGCGAGGCGCCAGGTTGGCTTCCAGCGCTCGTGACGAAGCTTTCAGTTGGTTAAGTCTGATGTAAGTCAGACCGCTTGCTTGGAATGGATGTTACTCGTTTGTAACGAAGCTTCGAGTTGGTTATGTTTGATGTATGTCGGGCGGCTTGCTTGGAGGGAAGTCACCCACATCGGGACCCCCGATCTGGCATGGCGCCGGGTTGGATCTCAATGTTGGTCCTCGGAACTTCAAGTTGGTTAAGTCTGATCGTTGTTGGCGAGTTGGCTGCTTGTATGTCAAGTGGGTTCGGATGGCAAGAGTTGAAGGCTGGGAAGCTAAGTCGTGGTTCCCGGCTCCCTTTGGGATGCCTGCGCTACATGTGGTATCTGAGCCGACTGGCCGGTCAGCTATGCGGATCTCACGGAAATGGCCACGGTTTGGGGTTCATCAAGACAACTGTTGTGCAAGGTGCTGCCCACAGTGTAAGCACGGGTGCGTCCACGGTCGGGGTGGTCGGCAGAACGGGGGACTTGATGAGTCAAGGTGCTGCCCTTGAGGTGTAAGCACGGTCAGTTCTCGCGGTTCGGGCCTGGCGTTGTCTGCACGTAGGACGGATGAGGCAAAGTGCTGCCTAGGGAGATGAAAGCACGGTCTGTACCTTGTGGGGTGCGGGGCGACATATTCGAACTGTACGGGTTAACCATTGATACAGAGATGCTGCTCGAATTCGGGTGTAAAGCACGGGTGGTTAGCTGCCGGTGCGGGATAGCTGCCGATCGTTTAGCTATAAGGGCTATCGACCAAAAAGTGGTGGGGCGTGACTGAGGCAATGTGCTGCTTAATGGTGAAAGCACGGATGGTTGGAGGGGTGTCCTATGTGGGCTGATTCCGTGATCGATTTGTATGGGCGCGGCCAGGCAAAGGTCCGTTGGCAGGACCATCTCAAAGGGGGACCTTGTCTTTGTTACTTGTTAGTAAACCTACCTGAGTGTCTTACTTGTACGTATTCGTGGTGAGTCTTAGTACTCGTGCTTTGCCTGGTTTGCATGATTGCTTGTGATACAAGGAGCTGATGGCTCGAGAAGGAACCTTTTCTTTTGAAGGCTGATACCATCAAACAAAGAGGACTACAGAATCTGTGGGGCGGATTTGCAGTTCAAGTACTCACACGTGAACGACAACGAAACGACTCAATGTTTGCAAAGGATGGATGGCTAGCCTGTTTCTTGGGTTAGTTTCATTTGCGACAACGCCCACCAAACGCAAGCAGGAAGTCAAAAGTTGGAAAGGGCCATTTCAGGGGAGATCTTCTATGGAGCAGTTGGTCTTCATTTTGGGACGGCCACCTTCGGAACTGAAACTCACTGAGCATGGGCGATATCCAGAATCTGTGCGGCGGATTTGCAGTTCAAGTACTCGCACGTGAACGACAACGAAATGACTCAATGTTTGCAAAGGATGGATGACTAGCCTATTTCTTGGATTAGTTTCATTTGCGACAACGCCCACCAGACGCAAGCAGGAAGTCAAAAGTTGGAAAGGGCCATTTCAGGGGAGATCTTCTATAGCAGTTGGTCTTCATTTTGGGACGGCCACCTTCGGAACTGAAACTCACTGAGCATGGGTGATATCCAGTATCAGTTGGGTTTTTCCTCAAAGGGGAAAAGACTAGGATCCTCTTCAGAGATTGGCAACAAGTTGGATCGAGCCATAATCCTAGCAGATGGGAAGCAAAGTGTTGGAAAGGCTTTTGTCCGAAGAACTCTACTCTAAAGTCCGATCAGCTGATTTATTAAGTGGAGGGGAACTATCACACACACCTCTCTCTTGGGGCAAATTTTGAATTAAAGTTGGGCAAATTCAAGGTGACCTAGCCATACTCACACGAGGAGACTGGCGAACTTTGGACCTAATAAGTTGACAAGTTTTTGTTGTGGAAAGGAAAGCTTGTTATGGGCTTTCTCTGGACCAACAATGATGAGGAAACATATGAGTACGCTGGCTTGTGTTACGTGTAAGGCACCTGATCAATGAAGGAACTGAGAAAGTTGAGTCTTGCATGAGAGACTTGGTATTTCGAACGGACGCTAAGGGACAGTTCGCGTTGAGATCGGACTAGTGCAAACTCTGGGTGCATGTGTCTGATTCAAAGAGAACTACTTGAAGCCAAGCTTGATGTACACTTCTTGTTTTGACTGTGAGGCAACTGACCAGTGATGGAATTGTGAAAGTCAAGTTTAGCGCGACGGACATGGTGCTTCAAACAAACGCGAAGAGATAGTTCGAATGCGGATCAAACTGGTGCGATCCTTTGGCTTTCCACGAGGTCAATGGTTACATTTGGGCTGATTCAAAGAGCTACTTCAAGCTAAGTGAGAGGTGCATTGCGGAGTACTCAATCTTTGCCTACCTTAAAGAGCCAAGATGAAAAAGTATCAAGATCAGGCTGGGACAAGGAGAGAAATCAAGGTGCAGAAGCAACAAGGCACGAAGTGGACCATCAAGTGTGCAATCAAACGATAAATCCTTCGGCTCAGGGAGCCTTGATACTTGTGCGGAACTGAACAAATCTGGAGCTCAGGGAGCTCAACACAAAGTGCATCAAGGACAAATCAGGAGCTCAAAGGAGTTCCAAAGTCGAAAGTCAGAAGCGACAGGGGCGAACATTTCAAAGAAAGGCCTCTGTCACCAGTTAATAAGGTTCTCGGGTTTTACGAAAGCGATATCAAATCTACGCTTTTCCCAGACAAAGATATATTTTCAAGTTATGTAATTTTTCAGTACAAAGAGCTGAGCCTCCGACTTGTGGTGTGCCAGCTTCAATGTTAATAAAAAGTGGCCAGTAAATTGAGTACTGTGCCAAGTAGCTTAAATGTATAGTTATTTTAATTGGGAGACACCTTTACTTTAATCTGACATCTGATGAGGACATCAGATTTTATAAAGGTGGGGTGGATGTTGTAAAGCTACCTTTACAAGCTTTACTTCCGGCGCCATCGGCGCCAGCTATGTCCCCGGCGCCAGCAACGCCCTTGCTGCTCCCGGCGCCGCTCCCGGCGCCACTGTGACCAGAATCCAGCCGGCGCCAAGTTCCTATGGCTGAAAATCTTTGATCGGTTCTAGCGAAGTCCAGAGAGCTCAGATCGATGTGCAATCACCTCACACGATCTAGGCATGATTAAAGGAAGCTTGGGGATCAATAAAATCTAGAGAGAGAAAATGACTTTCTAGAAAGAGAAAATCCTAGAGAGAGAAAAACGTGCTTTACCAGCTTGGGTAGAGTGCTTGGTATGAGGGGGTGTGCCGAATCACACCAATACTATAGGGGAGTGCGGGTTGCGACTCAGGGCGAGCTCCAATCAAGTCTCAGCCTCCCTTGCTGGAATGTTGTCATGGCTCTCGCCTTGGCATGCTAGCACCCCGGAGACTAGGGTCGGTCACACACTTGAAATGTAACCTTCTCAGATTTATCAATAAAGTGGGATTTTCCTCAAAGTGACTCTGATTACCTTCTGGGTTTCAGTGTTCGGTAAAAGCGCCAGTTGTAAGGCCGCTTTCAAAATTTTTAACTTGGCACATAGCTGAGGTTCGTATCCCGGGACGCCAGCGATATGCCGTCGGGACCATTCGGTCCGTGGCGCCAGCGGTATGCTGTCGGGACCATTTGGTCCAGGAACTGGTTGTTTCCATATCTGTCGCGGCTTGTGGTTCTGAGTGTGCCTTGCATGAACGTGAATGGGTTAAGCTCTTGGGGAATGGGCTCTAACCTGTCGGCTGAGTTGGATGGCTTGCTTGGGTGGATGTTACCTGTTTATGGTTGTCCAGTCTGGCGAGGCGCCAGGTTGGCTTCCAGCGCTCGTGACGAAGCTTTCAGTTGGTTAAGTCTGATGTAAGTCAGACCGCTTGCTTGGAATGGATGTTACTCGTTTGTAACGAAGCTTCGAGTTGGTTAAGTTTGATGTATGTCGGGCGGCTTGCTTGGAGGGAAGTCACCCACATCGGGACCCACGATCTGGCATGGCGCCGGGTTGGATCTCAATGTTGGTCCTCGGAACTTCAAGTTGGTTAAGTCTGATCGTTGTTGGCGAGTTGGCTGCTTGTATGTCAAGTGGGTTCGGATGGCAAGAGTTGAAGGCTAGGAAGCTAAGTCGTGGTTCCCGGCTCCCTTTGGGATGCCTGCGCTACAGTTGCCTTGGTTGCCAAACCCTGTTTTTGTTGGGAATTTATTCACGCTACTCGAGGCTTGGTTGCCATTTGGAGCTGAGTCCCCCCTTGAAAAGAAGCTCGGACTCGGTCTGGATCCACTAAATACTCTTGTTGAGGTTGCGGGAGCAGCTGGTGCCAATGTGCTCTCATAATCACAAACCATTTCAGCCGCTCGAATAGTTGAATTGAAATCATGGGGCATGTAGCTGTCTATCGCACGTTGGGTCCAGGATTGCATTCCAGACAATAGGTAATGAGTTTTGTCCGCCTCGGACATATCTTCAATAACCCATACACTCTGTCTGAATCTATTGAGGTACTCTCGCAATGACCCTTTCTGTTTGAGCCCCGATAATTCTGTCCTCAATCTCATGTGTGAATCCTTCGGTATGAACTCCTCTCGTAACGCGGCTTTGAATGCGTCCCATGTTTGAAAATGCATTCCTGCCATCCGGTACCAATTTGTAGTGTAGCCCTCAAAATATGCTAATGCCAAGTCAGTTCTTTCTTCCTTAGGAGTGTTCATTAGACGGAAGTAGTGGTCCATGTGAAACAACCAATCTTCCACAACTCGAATGTCACGCTCTCCTTTGAAAGTAGGTGGTGCTTTCACTTTGGCAGTCTTTCTTGGGCCCTCCATGGTTCGCGCTCGTGGTTCTCTTGGTATCTGTGGAGGAGGCGCCACTGCATTCTCCCTAGTTGCTTCCAACTCTTCAAACCTGGCTTCGAGCTGTGTTAGCCCGTCTCTCATTTCTCTAGCAAGGTTAATTTGGGTAAGATTCATGGCTCGCAAGGATGTTTGCCATTCTTTCCTTTCGGTTTTTCTATCCTTCTTCACCTCGCTAAGCATAGCCGTCATTGCGCTTGATAAGTATTGCCGCATCCTCACTTCAAAGAGGTCCTGTTGTGCCTCTGGCAAGGGTTCATCTCTTGGTGTAGGTTCAGAAGGGCCACCCATCTCTTCATGGAGGGGCGCCACTGTGGAGTGCATACGCTCTTTCTTTCTCGACTTGGACCTGGTGCCATCTCGATGCATGCGAGAGCTGTATTCTCGAGTCAGCTCTTCTCCGTCCGTCAGTGCTCGTAACTCTTCAAGATGGTCCTCCATTATAGTCAGAGGTGTACTTCCAACAGATTATCGCCTCAATCCTTTTTATATTTGAAGCTCTCCCTTCTGTCAGCCGGGCCCCACAGCTCCCTTTTCTTCTTTATTAAATCAGCTTCAATGAAAATATCCCTTCCTCAAACTTAGCACGCCCACATTACCTGAGAGCCAAGTAGGAACCAGGTCATTTGTGTCCAAGCAAGCACACGACAAACGAAACATACCAACCAAAGCAAACACAGAGGATCCCTCTCAAGCCACAAACCCCCCCTTAGACCGGACGTAGGACCTTTGCCTAGCCGCGCCCACACAAATGTATCACAGAATTAGCCCACGGGGAAACATCCATCCAACCATCCGTGCTTTCACCATTAAGCAGCACATTCCTCCACGCCCCACCACTTTTTGGTCGATAGCCCTTATAGCTAAACGATCGGCAGCTATCCCGCACCGGCAGCTAACCACCCGTGCTTTACACCCGAATTCGAGCAGCATCTCTGTATCAATGGTTAACCCGTACAGTTCGAATATGTCGCCCCGCACCCCACAAGGTACAGACCGTGCTTTCACCTACCTAGGCAGCACTTTGCCTCATCCGTCCTACGTGCAGACAGCGCCAGGCCCGAACCGCGAGAACTGACCGTGCTTACACCTCGAGGGCAGCACTTTGACTCATCAAGTCCCCCATTCTGCCGACCACCCCGACCGTGGACGCACCCATGCTTACACCGTGGGCAGCACCTTGCGCAACGGTTGTCCTGACAAATCCCAAAAACGTGGCCATCCCTGTGAGACTTGCGTAGCTGACCGGCTAGTCGGCTCTGATACCACATGTTGCGCCGGCGCCTCAAAGGGCGCTGGGACTTGAGCGGTTTCCCCAACACGCGCTTAAGTCTAACATTCATCCATCATGCACTTACATAAAAGCCAACTCAGAAACATAACAAGCTTAACCATTCAGACTTAAGAAAACTGGAATCCCAACCAACCCGAAAGCCAACTCAGAATCCGTCCCCAAAAGGTAACCAAAGGCAAAGTCAAGCCACACATGAAATCCAAGGCATAGTGGTCGCCAAACTGACCAATTGGCATAGCGGCAAGCCCCATGTCGATGACAGGGACCCTTAGGCGCCAGTGACGCAAAAAGGTTGTAGTAAGGGTCCTTCCGCTTGGACCAGTCCCGGAGGCGAAACCGAAATGGTAATCATCCCCAAGGATCAACTTTATTAGATTTGGAAGAGGTTACATTCATACATAGACTGACCGGTCTCGGGGCCACCAACACGTGCTGGGCATTGTGCCTGGCTCGTGCTGGTAGAGGGAGCTGAGACCTGGCGACTGGATTCCTGGCGCTGGTTGAGCTGCCCAAGTTTCTATCTGCCGGACTCCCCCTATAGTTCTGCTGTGATTCGGCGCACCCCCTCTGGTTTGAAACATAGTGCTTTCTGGTAAAGCACGCTTTTTAGGACTTAGTTTTTATTTTGCTGATTAAGCCTGGCAAGCCTGGCAGAATCAGTCTGGCTCCCGGACATGGGTCCCGGGAGCCGTCCCGGCGGCCGAATCAACCTGCTTTCCTGACTAGGCCATGACTCGAGCTCCAGAGCTAGCTCATGACTTTGTGACTACTTGACTGGCTCACCACAGGTCGGAGGCTCAGTCCTTGACATTCTAACTTGCTCTGGGACCTTAGGGAGTGTCACCCCTTTGAGTCTTACAGGGCACGCTGGGTGCACCCAAGTCAGCTTTACAACACATGGCAGCCGTCACTTATAGAGCAACAATGGGGCCATAGAGACTATGAATTAAGCGTCAAGGTGTGGCCTGTGAAAAACTCAGATCCAAAAGATGCTAAAGTTTCATAAAGATCTTGGCCATGGAAGTTATGCACATCTAGATTGAAAAAATGATAGAAATTGTGATGTTAAGCATACTAAACATCAACTAAACATCAAAATCTGATCATAAGCTTCCACAAACAGAAACTTGCTGTCCCTGTCCGTACTTCAGAGCCTACAACCTGCATTTCACACGTGTGAAGCCATAGCAACAAAGAAATCACAATTCTAGTGGCTAGAATGCAAGATATGAACAAAAAAGTGAGAGAGAAGAAGATGGATCTTCAAAGAGCATAACATTCATTCAATAGAATGAAAATGAGATATGTACATACTCGTGGAGATGGCTATTTATAGCAGCCATAGTGCCTCTTGGCCACTTGTCTTATGATAGGCTAAAATTGGGGTCCAATAGGATTCACCCATATACCTAGAAATTTGGTCAAATAGGAATGCACCAAATTATGAGCCAATAGAAGAGCTCCACACTCGACCTCCTCTAATTAATGTGACCTCAAAAGTAGTGTACACATACTTTGGGCCTCTACATACATGTATGAACCTATCTCTAACTTTTATTTGGCCATAGGCCTACAAAATCTCAAGTTAGGAAAATACTACTAGTTGACAATTTTTCACACTCCCTCTTCAACTAGTTTTAGCATAGATTTAGAAAGTACACCAAGACTTGTTCTATGCTTGAAAAATAAGTCCTTTCCCAATGCTTTGGTAAAGATATCAGCCACACATTCCTTTGATGGGACATGTTCAAGCTTGATCTCTTTTGCCAACACTTGTTCTCTCACAAAATGGTAAGCCACCTCGATATGTTTGCTCCTTGCATGGAAAACCGGATTGCTTGCTAGACTTTGGGCTGAAAGGTTGTCACAAAAGATGATTGGACTCTCTGAAAAATCCAGCAAATGAAGCTCCATAATCATCCTCTTGATCCACACCATCTCCTTTGTGCATGATGTCAAAGCTTTGTACTCGGCCTCACTAGAAGAAAGTGATATAGTTGCTTGTTTCTTCGACATCCATGAGATAGCTCCATCACCTATGAAAATAGCATGTGCATTTATGGATTTTCTATCCATAAGGTCTCCTGCAAAATCTGAATCTGAAAAACCAAATAAGTTAGGTGATGAGCCTCTATAAACAATGCCAAAATCTTTTGTTCCCGAGATGTATCTCAAGATCCTCTTTCCTAGTTTCCAATGTTCTATGCTAGGATCTTGCATGAATTGGCTTAATCTACCAACACAATAAGATAAATCAGGTCTTGTGATGGTTAGATATATAAGAGAACCTATTAGCTTCCTATAGAGAGTAATGTCCTCGAAGGATCTTTCATTACCTCTTATAGTTAGCTTTACATGTGATTCCATAGGTGTATCAATAGGATTTGCATCTACCATATGAAATCTATTGAGAATAGAAATAGCATACTTCTCTTGTGAAATAAAAGTGATTTGAGAAGTTCTAATTACTTCTATTCCTAAGATATAGCTCAAAAGACCAAGATCATGCACTTCAAATTCCTTTTTTAGTGCTTTCTTGATATCTTCTATATCTTCCTTGTTCCCTCCACTTAAAATAATGTCATCCACATAAATTAGAAGGATTGTAACATCATTAGCACTAATTCTAAAGTAAAGTGAATGATCATACTCACTCATAGTGAAGTTTTGAGAAAGTAGAAAAGAGTTAAGCCTAGCATACCAACTCCTTGGTGCTTGCTTAAGACCATACAAACTTTTTTGTAGAAAACACACATGATTAGGCTTGCTATGAGAAACATAGCTCTCGGGTTGCTCCATGTAGACTTCCTCTTCAAGATCACCATTCAAGAAAGCATTAGAAATGTCTAATTGCCAAAGATCCCATCCATAAAGAGTTGCAAGGGAAATGATTACTCTTATGCTCACCATCTTTGCCACGGGTGCAAAGGTTTCCTCATAGTCAATGCCATGCTCTTGAGCATAACCTTTAGCCACCAACCTTGCCTTGAACTTGTTGATAGATCCATCTTGATTTGTCTTTACCTTGAAGATCCATTTGCATCCAATTGCACTTTTGCCCTTTGGAAGCTCCACCAATCTCCATGTGTTGTTCTTCATAAGTGCTTCAAACTCAAGATCCATTGCTTGGATCCATTCCTCTTCTTGCCTTGCTTCATCTACACATGAAGGTACATCAAAAGAAGTTAGGAAAGCATAGTTGGATCCATCCACCACTTGCTTACCTTTGCCATCATAAGTGAGCCTTGAGGGTTTCACTTTATGCCTTGGAGTTCTCCTTGGAATTTGACTTGAAGAGGCTTCTTCAACATCCACATCCAATGTGTCATCAACTCCATTGTCATCAAGCACATTAGTTGCAACAACACCATCATCACTTGAAACAACTTTTGGAATGTTACTTTCATCAAAAATGACATCCCTACTTGTGAACACTTTCTTGATTGAAGGAACATAAATCCTATATGCTTTGCTTACTTCACTATAACCAACAAAAATGCCCTTTCTTGAAGATGGATCCTCCTTAGTTCTATCATCAAGAGTAATGTTGAAGTAGCAAATGCATCCAAAAGTTCTTAGAAACTTGACATTAGGCTTCGTACCAAACAAAGCTTCAAAAGGGGTTTTTCCTTCCAATACAACACTTGGCCATCTATTGCATAGGAAATTTGCACACAACAAAGCATCACTCCAAAAAGGTTTAGGAAGATTAGCATTCAATCTCATTGCCTTTGCACTCTCACACAAGGTTCTATTCTTCCTCTCGGCCACTCCATTTTGTTGTGGTGTTCTTGGACATGTGTACTCCCTCTTGATCCCATGCTCATCGCAAAAGGCTTTGAATTTGTTAGAAATGTATTCACCACCATTGTCGCTCCTCAAGCATTTGATTTTGGTTGTAAATTGAGTCTCAATAGCAACTTTGAACTTGACAAACACATCAAACACCTCATCCTTGCTCTTTAGTAGATAAACCCAACAAAATCTACTAAAATCATCAATGAAAGTTACATACATCTTAGCACCTCCATTGCTAATTGTAGTAACACCATGAATATCCGAATGCAAGAGAGAAAAAGGCATCTTAGATCTAGATATAGATCTAGTATATGGCAATCTATGTGATTTAGACAAAGCACATTCTTCACAAACATGATTCAAGCAAGTAAGAGACTTGGGAAGTCCCCTTACTACCTCCTTTTTGGCTATTACCTCCAAGGCCTTGTAGTTGAGATGTCCCATCCTTTTATGCCATACCTCTTGAATTGACATTTGTTCATTTGCCATGCATCCAACTTGGTTAGCAACAACACATGCATCAAGCTTGAACAATTTCCCTTGCCTTTTCCCTTTTGCAATGATACTACACCCCTTTTTGATCAAGCAAGCATCACCATCAAACTCAACTTTGAATCCTTTGTCAAGCATTTGGCTTACACTAAGTAAGTTCTTGGTAATGGATGGAATGAGCAAAACATCTTTCAATTCTATATTCCTATTTGTAGAAAGTGAAATAGGAATTGTGCCAATCCCCTTGATTGCACACTCACCATCATTTGCGGTATAGATTACCTTCCTATCACCATCAAATGCCATTAAAGATGAAAAATACTCTTTATGATATGTCATATGAGAAGTGGCTCCACTATCAATCCACCAAGGATCAATGTCTCCATGATTAGCCAACAAGCAAGATGACATAACAAAAGCATCATTTGAAAGAAGCTCATCCCCACCCTCATCAATAGTTAGATTGGTTTGCTTTTCCCCTTGATCCCTCTTTTTCTTAAAACAATCACTAGCAAAATGCCCTTTGACTCCACAATAGAAACATTTTAGCTTAGATCTATCCTTCTTTTTACCAAAAGTAGAGTGCTCACCTTGGTCTTGCCCTTTAGACCAATTGCTTTTACCTTTGCCCTTGAACTTGCCTTTAGAGAACATTGCCTCCTCTTCTCCTCCTTGAGATGTAGAAGATGCTCCCACTCTTGCTTGCAACCTGAATTCTTCAGCCAACAAGACCTCTTGCAAGTCTCCAACACTTGGTAAACATTTTTGGATAGCATAACTTTGAACAAGATTAGCATGATCATCCAACAAGCCATTGAGAATCACTTGAACAAGCTCCTCATTATTTATGCCATCATTAATGCATGCTAACTCATCATTCAATGCTTTAACTCTCAAAACAAAAGCATGTCCATTCTCACTCTTCTTTTGCATACAAGAAAAGATTTGCCTTCTTAAAGTCAACACTCTAGAAGTAGACTTGGATTCATAAACCTTCTTCAAGGCTTCCCAAGCTTCACTAGATGATGTGCACTTACCAACCTCTTTGATAAGCTCATTTGTCACATTCATCTTGATCATGTGAAGGGCTTTCTTTGCCCTCTTGTCATACCTCAATTGTTCTTGAGGTGCCAAAGGTCTCTCCTCCACACCTTCAACAATATCCATCAACTCATTCATCTCAAGCAAAGACTCCATCCTTACTTTCCAAGTAGAATAGTTGAGGGAGGTAAGCCTATCAGTGCTTTCCAACATGTAGCCTCCATTTGTAGCCATGTTGCAATGATTGATCTCTGATCTTTGACCTGTTCCAATGCACTAAGCACTCTCTTGAATCAACAAATGAAACACAAGAAGAAATCACAAAGATTTGGAACCTAAAACCTTACTTTTTCTCTCTTTTCCTCACTTTTTCCTTAATTTTAGCCACTAGTTTTATGATTTCTTGATCAAACCAAGACCAAACCTCAATATACTTGCTTTTCCCTCACTCCTAAGATTGAAATACACTCTTGAATCATTCAGCAAACTGAAAATCAGAGGGTTACATCAATTTTGAAGTTTTTGACATGAAGAAGCAAGAAATTGAATCAAAAAACTATATGCTAGAATGGAAAACTAATAGGATCTTGTTGGATCTTGCATCTCCCTCTTTCCAAAACAATTTTTGTCTCCTTATTCTGATAAGTACAGAGGGAATTCGCCCTACTTCAATTGAAATGCATACAAATGATGTTTTGATCACAAAGATCCAATTTCTACACATAAATCAACAAGATTTTTAGCTAGAAACTTGATTGGAATGCTACAAAAGCAAACTCGCCCACAAATCTCTTCTAAATCTGGCAAAACCTGCACATTTGGCCGCCTAATGCTCTGATACCATGTGAAAAACTCAGATCCAAAAGATGCTAAAGTTTCATAAAGATCTTGGCCATGGAAGTTATGCACATCTAGATTGAAAAAATGATAGAAATTGTGATGTTAAGCATACTAAACATCAAAATCTGATCATAAGCTTCCACAAACAGAAACTTGCTGTCCCTGTCCGTACTTCAGAGCCTACAACCTGCATTTCACACGTGTGAAGCCATAGCAACAAAGAAATCACAATTCTAGTGGCTAGAATGCAAGATATGAACAAAAAAGTGAGAGAGAAGAAGATGGATCTTCAAAGAGCATAACATTCATTCAATAGAATGAAAATGAGATATGTACATACTCGTGGAGATGGCTATTTATAGCAGCCATAGTGCCTCTTGGCCACTTGTCTTATGATAGGCTAAAATTGGGGTCCAATAGGATTCACCCATATACCTAGAAATTTGGTCAAATAGGAATGCACCAAATTATGAGCCAATAGAAGAGCTCCACACTCGACCTCCTCTAATTAATGTGACCTCAAAAGTAGTGTACACATACTTTGGGCCTCTACATACATGTATGAACCTATCTCTAACTTTTATTTGGCCATAGGCCTACAAAATCTCAAGTTAGGAAAATACTACTAGTTGACAATTTTTCACATGGCCTCCCCCTTGGGCTAGGTTGTCTAGAGGCCCCCACTCACTACTTATACCAAGAGATGCACAAGATAACAATGGCAAATTATGTAGTGGGAGTATAGTCAACTCTATTTTTTTTTGTTAGTGTGAAATTGTGTATATGGTGAGAAAAATAATTCATAGAGTTAGCCTTCTAGCACTTGAGCATTTCATCAATGATTACATTTGGCATAAAAATCCACATTGCACCAATAATAACTAACTGGGCAGCAATAAGATTAGTCATGTTCTAGTTCAACTAGCTCTCAGCTGATTTCACAAACTAGTAATTCGAATGAAGCATGTGTGGGCAAAGTAGTGCTAAAAGTAAGATGGATTCAAGCCAACAAACCGAAGATTGATATGATCGTTTACCTTCTTTGGACGTAAAGCAATAAGAGATGAACTAAAGACTTGGAAAGTCATATTTGGCGTTGAGAAGAAGACTAAAAGAGTTTCTCCTCCCAAAGTGAGTTAGGCTAAACAAAAGCTTTACCATGGCTACTCCCGATTGGGCTCTTATGCCTGCGCTTGATTACCCGTCGCTGGGATTGCCTGATTGGGCTCTTCTACCTGTGCTTGATTACCAGTCAATGGTCGAAGTCTCTAATAGTCTTCTCGCCTTCTTCTTGTTCAGTGACCTGCGGCTTTTAACCTCAGGAGTGTCTTTGTCGGATCCCACTAGCAAGGCCATCATAAGCCCCATTACTGGGCTTTGAACATTTCCAAGGGACTGCAAAGGTGTTGAATCCCCAAAAGGTAGTCCCATCCCTGTGAACTAGCCAACGGATCTAGTGGACCGAAGAAATCAATCGGCAAAGGACATGAAGCTCCTAGACCTGAGTCTAGGAAATTTATTTCCGCTTCCCATTGGTTGTGTGTTGGGGAGGGACTACATGATTGTTGTTGCTGGTGGAACTATTTCTGTTGGTCTGGCTCCTGATGTGGGACCTGGGGAATTGTCTCCGCAACTCCCACCTCCATATCCCGATGTTGCTCTTGCTCCAGCTGCTCCAGTTGCTCCAGCTGCTGTGGCTCACCAATCTGATGCTCATATTGCTGCTCTTGCTCATGTTGATCTTATCCATTGTAAGCTTTATAGGCCCAAAAGGAGCCCCTCCAAAGTAATTAATAAGGATAAGAGGCCAACAAGGGCCCAATATAGTTTAAATAATACTTAACAAGGGCTAACTATCCCTCAAGATAGTTAAGTTAAGTTAAGTGAGAGCATTGTCTATAACTAGGCAAGAGACATCAATTTGTGAATCTTTTGGCTCATTTGCAAGTGAGACTTCTAGCTTCCTCCTTGTGAATATGAGCTATTATGGGATTTCATTCGCTAGGTCTCATG
This sequence comes from Diphasiastrum complanatum, assembly GCA_029204225.1. NCBI lineage: Eukaryota > Viridiplantae > Streptophyta > Lycopodiopsida > Lycopodiales > Lycopodiaceae > Diphasiastrum > Diphasiastrum complanatum. The sequence goes on along the minus strand of CM055096.1, from coordinate 28,013,107 downwards.
TGCCTTATCTACATGAATCCATGCTCAATTACATTGCTTTGTACTCTTCATTTCATTTCTATTGTGATTCTATGGAGATCCTTGTGTTTCTAGCTTTTTATGGATATGCTATCTTAAATGCTTTGTACTTTTCTTGCTCTTAGCTTTACTTCCATTGTAATTGCTAATTGCTTAGATTTGGCACATGACATTTCTTGGTATCATGGCATAGATCCATGTATATAGATTTTAAATACATGATGATGTCATTTGTCAAATCTCAAGCAAATAGCAATTACAAAAGAAGTAAAGCTCATAGCAAGAAAAGTACATAGCATTCAAAATAGCATATCAATAGAAAGCTAGAAACATGGAGATCACAATGCAATCACATTAGCAATGAAAGAAAAGAATACAATCAATGCAAATGGAGCATTGATTCATGTGGATAGGGCACATGAGACCTAGCAATGGAGATCCCTCTGGCTCACATTCACAAGGAAGCTAGAAGCTCTCACTTGCAAATGAGCCAAAAGATTCAAAAATTGTTGTCTCTTGCCTAGTCATAGACAATGCTCTTACTTAACTAAACATAACTATCTTGAAGGATAGTTAACCCTTGTTAAGTATTAATTTAGCCTACATTGGGCCCGTAGTGGCCTATTATCCTTATTAATTACTTTGGAGGGCCTAAAGAGGGAACCGCCTTGTTCTTAAGACTAATAGCTCCTTTTGGGCCTACAAAGCTTACAATGGATATTCTGTTGCATTGATAAGCATGGATGTACTAAAAGTACATGACACTTTCCTTACTTAAACATTTTTGTCCTAAAAAAATGAAGGCATTTGTCTAGTAGCTCTAGGGATACATTTCAAATTGTATCGATGGAGAATGTCGTTTCCAACAGCTTCATGGTAATAGCAATTTGCCATCTATGCCAAATTTGACCCTATCAACATCCTACACCTACATGCTTGTAAGTTCCCATTTCGAAATATCTTGTCCCGATATCCAACGATTTTGGCTGGTTCCAGAACCATATGACCCTCATGATCCAACGGTGGTAGAATAGCAGTTGCAGATAAGTGTTCTCCCAAACTCCTCTTTAGAAGAGATACAGTGAAACACACGATGCATACGGGTTGTTGATGGTAGATCCAGTTCGTAATTCAACTCCCCAAGCTTCTTCACAATTTTGAAGGATCCTAAAATCTGGGAGCCAACTTTTCGCTTTGAGTTTTCTTCAGCTTAGTGTATCTATAAGGTTGTAACCTTAAATATACATAATCCCTTCAACAAAATCACGAAAAGTCCGTTTTTGGTCAGCATATTGCTTCATTCATATCTGAGCTGCTTTAATGTGCTCTCAATTGGCTCTCAAAATAGCATTCATGTGCTGAACCTGGTCCACAATTGCCGGAACTACAACCTCTGACAAATCTGCACTAATGGGTTGTAATGGTTCAATGGCCATATAATACAAAGAAAGGCGTCATACCGATTGACACATATGGAGTGCTATTATAACAAAATTCGACGAGATACAACCAATCGACCCACTTTGTTTGATGATCCGAAACAAAATGTTGCAAATAACACTCCAACCATTGGTTAACCCTTTCTGTTTGCCCATCAGTTTCTGGATGAAATGATGTACTTAAGCACAATTTATTGCCCAACTTACTTACAAGTGAAACATAAGCCTTTGATTTGACAATTTTTTACCTCCGACTTGGCCTCCATGTTGCTCACTTGTTTCTTACCAATATTCCTCCTATCAGCTTCGTTAGCTGCCGGGTACTGGAGGATTGTGTTCCTCTCCTTATCATGTCGACGGATATCAGAATTTCGCTCAGCTTCCCATTTGTTAACTTCATATCTGGGTGCTCCTGATTTAGTCGACCACTTACTAGCATATTTAGGCTCAATTTTAAGAGCCACTATCATAGCTTGATCCAAATCAGTGCAAAAACGTGATGCTACATCAGCTCCAATATCTGGCTACAGTCCTTGTATATACCTTCGTAAGTGATCTGCATCAAACACTGTGGGTAGTTTAAGAGTTAGGCTCAAAAAAATCGAAGTTATACTCTTGTATCGAACTCTTTTGACATATCCTTGTCCATTTTTTAAGTTGTCCGTCATCTTGGAATGGTCTTCTGAAGGTCTCAATACAAGCATTCTTAAATAACGGCCAATTAGTTCGTGGATTACATTCCTCTATTGATAACCTATTCTCCCTCCGCTTCCACCACTCATAAGCTGCTTCTTCAAAGTGGATCGTAGCGAAAGTGATTTTATCTAGGTCATCTCTATTGAACAGAGTAAAGTAGCGATCTAATTTATCCAACCACTCCTCAATGTCAAGGTCTTAAAGTCACCGTTGAATATTGGAATGGTTATCTTATCCTTGTACTCCCGATTATCAAAGTGGTTCCGTTGTTCATGAAGTCTCATGGACTGTTGCACTCGTTGTTCGGACATGCCCCTATCAATTCCAAGTTTGATTGGGTATTCAATATGAGTCTGTAATACTTGTTTTTCCTTGTCCATGTCAATTCTTCGTACATCCTGAGAAGATGTTACATTTTGTGATGGAAATGGTTGTTGGAACGATGGAAATGGCTCATTAGATCTCTGACCAGCTCCCGCTAGTTTGTCTTACCTACCAGCTAGGCTATCAAACAATCTGTCCTATTTCGCCTCATCAGCCAGTCAATTTCTTTCCATTGCTTGCAGCATTGTAACTATCAGATCTTGTGTAACCTGCATTTTACTTAGTATGTGTTCTTGTTGGTTCGAAATCGAGAGTTCTTCCACCATTTCTTCAGTAGGGTAAGTTGTCTTGAGGTGGGTTATTTTTATCCATTGGCTATTTTCCTTTACTACCCATTTTGAGGTGTTCAGCAGCAACTTGGATAATCTATTTGAATTTGTCTTATCGTTGTAATCAATTTTCGTTTTTACTGTGTTGAAATCCGAGCTCACACTAAAACGTTATGTAGAGTTATAGAATAAGAAACAAATTTGAATTTAACAACTTAGAAAAAAGGGGTTAAAGAAAAGTCGAAATTGAATTAAATAAATTTTCGGAATCCATGAAGCATAGAAGTGCTCGACGAAACCATAAAAAAATCCAAAAATGCGGTAAAATTTTTTTATTACCGAGCACAGAGGTGAGGCAAGGAGTGGAATCTTCTAGAGAACATTCACAGAGAATATTCTATATGACACGACGCAGGAAGGCTATGGAAGAGGGAGAGAGAACGGAAGGGGGTGCTAGAGAGAGAGTGTATAGAGAGAGAGGGGTGAATTCGCAAGGAGGGATTTCACGATGAGAGGAGGGGGGAATTCGCGGAAGGGAGGGGAGAGTAGCGGGGGGGGGGAGGGGGGTATTCGCACGGGAGGGAAAGGCAGGAGGGAGGTATTCGCGAGGGGGGGGTGGGGGTGAATTCGCAGGGCAGCACTCGTGGAGAAATCGCGAGGGTGGGGGGCAGAATTCGCGAGATGAAGGGAGGAGAAATCGCGTGGATTCACGAGGGAAGGGGGACAGGAGAATTCGCGAGGGAGGGCACGGATTCGCGGTCGTAGAAGAAGGGAAATTCGTGAGGAGAGGAGAGGGAATTCGCAAGGAGAATTCGCGATGAAGGGGGAGGGGGTTCGTAGTGCAGTGTAGGTGAACTCGTGGAGGATATAATCGCCAGGAACTCGTGCGGGTGTGAATCATGTGGAATCGCGAGGGAGTGAAATCGTTAGTCAAAGACTGGTGGATCTGGAACTCGAGAAAGGAGAAATCGTGCCCGAAATGTACCTGTGAAATCGCCAAGAAAACTTTTGAGAAGGAATCGCCGGGAGTGGCCTTAGAGAGTTTTTTTTTTTTATTTGATTTATAGGTCAGTTTTTTTCTAATCTAACACCAATCACACTTGTGAATCTGATTTGGATCCCTTCTTGGTCCTTTTTTGTTGTACTTTTCATATGGTATCAGGGCCAAGTACAAGTGCATTAAGGCATTGATCTAAACTATATTCAAATTGGCAGGTTTTTGGAAACAAGCTAATATTGAGGTAGCGAGGTTGAATGGGATAGCTAGAACTATCATATTTGTACCAAATCTTGTTGTGGGCTGTAAGTGTACTTTCCACACGTGTGGGGCCGTACAGGACCTGTTTGGACAGTAAAATTCAGTTTCAATTTTGAGTCAATTTAGTGCATTTTCAAGCTTTGACTTGCATTGTTTTATGCCATTGATTTGTTCTTGGTTTAGATCAATCATATAGATGGATTAAAGCTTTTTTACAGTACATTGAAGTTGATTCTCTGATTTTTTGAGTGTACATTGAAGTTGAGAGAGAAAGAGTGCTATAAACCACAGATTAAGGACTGATTTGCAAGGGGAGTGATTGAAATCCATTATACCTTCATTCTAGATTTGTTCAAGAGTGAAAGGGCCGAGTCTAGAAGCATCTAAATGCTAGAAGACACTCTTGGATCAGTCCTCCAAGTGAAATCTTAGTGAATTTCTGAAGCACAAACACCTCATAAAGGCAAAATCTACCTTATACAAGGTGATAAACAATCGTTAACAAGTACTAGGAGAAAAATTTGAGATCCAAGTCACATTGTTCACCGCTACTCAAGTGTGTGAGTGTGTTTTTTGGCTTGAAATCAAAGTCATAAAGGTGAGTGAGGCATATGTGTTGTGGTTGATCCAAAATTTTCAAGAGATCCTTCCTTTGTAGAGGCAAGAACTAGTAACTCAATTCTTGACTTTGATGAAAAAATTGTCTTCTTCATTGTGATCAAATATTGCTAAATGGCATTAGCTCTTTGTAAGCACATATCTTAGTGAGAGAGAAGTATCACATTTCTGAAAATTTGAAATCATTCCAACTCTAAAGAGGTAGAGTCATTGGTACTTGGTGGAGTCCAATAGGGTTGAATGAATTCAATTGTTGAGCAAAATTTTGACATTATATGTATGAAACTCAAATAAGTTCTATTCAACTTTCTTTGTGAGAGTGTGAGGGTCAAAGTTGTGATCCCATTGGGAGTCTAGAACAGGGAGAAGTCCATATTTGAGTGTTCATACATGATTGGGATCTTTGTGAATCTCTAGATGTCTAAATTTTAAGCTGGTGAAAATTATTGACATAGATTGTTTATCAAACCATTTCATGTCCATTCCAAATCTCAAGAGTGAGATTTCTTTAGGGTCAAGACGGATTCCAAAAAGGGGGTGATTGGATCTGATCTTTGTGTGTATTGAATCAAGTATACATGTCAAGTTTTTTTTTTTGTGAAAATTAGTGGTTTAATTTGCTGTCAATCAAACAAATTCAATCCAAATCTCAAGAGTGAGATTATTTGGGACAAGACTGAATCCAAATAGGTGACTAAGTTTGATTTCAAGTATTTGAAACAAAAACCCATACTTTGTTCAAGAATCTCATAAAAGTTGAGAGAACTCGTCAAGAGAAAGGAAAATCTAGGGGGGGGGGGGTGTCAAATCTTTTTCAAATCCATTCCAACTCTCAAGAGGAAGATTCATTGGGTATTTGTTGAGTCCCAATAGGGGTGTTTGGATCTGTTTTTTGTGATTTTGTAGAGTGCTTTTGTCTAGTGATCAAAGCAAAGATTTCAATTGACTAGGTTGAAAAAGATATCATTCAAAATTTGTGGTCCTAGATCTTGTGTAGATCCTTCTAGATTATTGAATGTGTTCCAAATCTAGTTTCTTGAGAGTCACAAATTACATTTTGAAAAGTCATAACACTAGTTTTACTTCCTCATCATGGCATCAATAGGTGGCAACCTAATTGGAGGCAAGTAAGGATCCTAAATGCAACCTTTGTGGCAAGAGAGATTGTTTTGTCTCAAGATGCTACAAAATGAAGACCATCCATCCAAAGGAGAAACAAAAGCAAGGGGGCGAGGTGAAGGATGGAGCTTTAAGTTCAAAAGTGCAAAGGCAAGAAAGGACCAAATCCAAGGAAAGGTCTTGTTTCCTTTGTGAAAGATGCATGAGGCTTGGAGTCTCACAAGGACTTACAAGATTGGTCTTCAAAAGTCCATCATCACACATTTCAAACCTTTTGAAGTTTTGCATTTCAAAGTGAATTTTTAGGTTCAAGAGGCAAAGATAGAATGTCACTTTCATTAATGTCACTTGGATTTATTTCATGTCCTTGGGAGCATTTTTCTTAGAACTTTAGAAAAGTTCAAATTTATTGTTATGATCCAAGAGAAACCAAGAAAGATTAAGGAGGAGCAAATCACAAAATGAAATTAGTTTCATTAATGCTCTCATGAAATCTTATGAAAAACTTTTTTGCTTAAAGAGATTTTTGTATCTCAAAGGTGGATTACGGGCAATACTAGTTGGGTGTGATGCCTTAATAGAATAGCAGGGCATGTTTTCTTTGTAAACTTACAATGAATATGAGTCAAGGAAATGGAAAATGTCTTCATAATGTATTTTTTGTTATGTGCCTATCCTCGAGATCTTGGTAACATGATTGTTAGGATATTTGTGATCCTCATGAGTCAAGAAAGGACTCTTTATTTTCTCATGGAGTTGCAGCTATTTTCAAGGAGGAGGAGCTTTTGGATCAACCATATGCTTCAAGGATGGAACAATCAATGAAATGAGGTGCTAGGATGGTGCAAAGCTCTCAAGTTCATAAAAAAAGTCAACAATTAAAGAGGCATTATCATGGATATGGTGATTTCGGATCGACATCAAGCTCATTGGCGAATCTTCCACACCTTGAACGAGAAAGGATCCATATTTGAAGACCAATATTCACCCATGGAGTCAGTCTCAATATCTTCAATGCTTTAATCAAGTTAGTTTTGAGGAGGAGTGTTAAAATTGGCAAAAGCTAACTTGATCAAATCTCGTAAATACCATTATGAGTAGTACATATCATCATTAGACATGTGTGGAGCCTGTTCCCACATGTGAAATAAATAGCATTTATCATTTAGATAGTCCCATTTCATTTGAGATCTAGTGGCTAAATGGCCAAATCTAGCTATATGCCCGCTTGGCATCATTTTATTGGTAGAAAAGCTATTTCACATGGATAGGAGTGATCTCACACGTGCAAAGGACTGCTCACATGTGCTGAAAACATCAGTAGTAGGTGAGATCAAATTGTAGTAGATATTTTGTGCAAGTCCCTATAAATTAGGAAAATTGCCTAAAATCAAGGGAGGTGGCTATACGTTAGGAAACTTGGGTCCATGTGCCATATTGATGATTATTGGTGGATCCTTTGATGAGTAGGCACTCTCACACATGCCAAACCAGCTGAGTAAGCATCAGCTCTTGTGTATATATGGTGGCTCATTTGGCCATAATTGACAAGAAAGCTAAATCTTGGTATTGGTGCATTTCTTGAGTAATCTCTCCAATTTGACTTGTGATTTTATGCTTCTAATGGTTTCTAAGCTAAGTGTACTTCATTATTTGCTGGTAGTTCGTACTCTGACAGATATTCACATGTATGAAACCAGCAAGT
>CM055096.1:27838405-27995601 GCA_029204225.1 Diphasiastrum complanatum | reverse complement strand
TATTGTCAGTACCTTCACCTTCCACCAAACCCCTCATCATGTTTCCTTACATCATCAACATGTCCGTCCAAATCTATTTCTATCACCAATTTCATAACCCCTTGAAGATTGATAACCCAAGGTTTGTGCAACCTAACAATTGAAGATTCTTCACTTCTCATCGAGACAAGAGTGTCGATGAGGCCGGGACTTCAACTGGGAGAAGAACTGAGAAAACACCCAAAAGCAGAAAGGAGAATACAAAGAGTGCCAAGGTAATTGGTGAATATTTGGCAAGACTTACAAGAAAATTGTTCGAGAAATCCAAAGAAAAAATCCAAAGGCAATTTTCAGAGGACAATATATTCAGATGATCGAGAGCTGGTATACAAACAAGCCTATACCAGTTATTAGGCATTATCTGGGACCTATTCCGTTGGGCATAAAAATGAGATTCATCACATTTGAAGCCATTGAAAGGGAGATAGGCTACGAGAAGTCTCTTAACAAAAAGAAAGCCAAGAAAGACAAACGAGAGACACTCGGTTACGCAAGGCTATTCTGATAAGCTACTGTGAGTTTGAAGTTTTGTCAAGACACATGACAATGCAACCAATAAGATCTTGGTTTTACGTAGGCAAACACTGATCTATGCCTTTTCAAAAATCATGCGTCAAAGCTGAGACATTGTAGTGGGACCTACAACACTATAAAAGGAGGATAATGTTAGCTGATGCCACGCCCCTGACGTGTCGATGCAGTGCCTTATCATCCAAAAAGGATTCCCAGCAGAGATGAAGTTGAGAGCCGAGTCTGAGAGCACGAGAATTATTAGTGCTAGGCTAAAATGTATAGTTGTGAGCCCCATGGTAATTCTCGAAAGACGGATAGTCAATGTGGGAGCTAGCAATTTAGACTACCTCAACTTGAGTTATGTTTTTTTAATAAAGGGGCCTTCTATTATCAAGTAAGAGGTGGAATCCAAATCTTTATAGAATGGGGTTCACTTAGTTGTAAGAGGTGAAATCCAAAATATGATAGAATTGGATTCACCAGCTCGTGGGTATAGATAGAGGCCTCCTCCATGAGTTTCATAGCATGTGGTGTGTATTGTAATGCTACTGAAATGTTTAATGAAGATCTTTCAAACTGCATTCCCTTCCATGCTCCATCTTCATGCATTTAGTTCGGGTACTAATGTATGAATGTGATTGTTGTTTATTTTTTCTTTTAAGATGGTTCTGGGTTTAGTATTAGGTAGATGTGTAGGACTTGGAGACTGGTCCACCATTCCACTCAATTCTGATGTTTCCCGGTTTCTGGCTCCCTGAGGATTTCTTCTTACAACTGTTGAATGACAGTTGTAACAAGCACTTTGTAAAATTTCCAATGCTTCAGTTGAATGTTGTTTATGTTGATTATGTGATTTCAGTAGAGGTAGATTTAGTTTAATTCCTTGTCTTTGTGTAGATTAGATTAGCAATAATCTACAGACTGTAAACAATAAAGAAAGAACTGAAACAATTTGTAGAACTGTAGAAAATGAGTTCCAGACAGATCCTATATCCAAGATGAGCTACAATTGTTAATAAAGGAGCGAAATCAGGTTGTAGTTGTGTCTTATTGATAGGTGGGACACACTATCATTTAAATACTACAGAAGAGAACCGTGACTGAGCCCATTGCCTAATAAACTTGTAGTCACACATATGGCCAAGTTGAAATCGAGCTATCATTGAGTAGTAGATTCAGTGCTAGTATTGGCCGATTGAGAAGCAAGTTATGTGTCAAGTAGAACCAACAAACGTTGGTGCTAACTGAGAAGTAGATTCTCAATATGTGCTAACATTGGCAGAGACTCTATCAGCTAACATCGGTGTCGTTGCCGTTCTCGAGATTTCATGACTTTTGAGTTTTTCGAGTTTCTATAAAGAATTTTCCATCCGACACTACATTGTCGCTAGCAATCTTCTTGCTTTTATGCTCCACGAACTCGTTTATAACAATGAATCTTCTAGTTCTTCTGTTTTTTATTGTCTACTTCCTTTCTTGCCATGACCTTTTTTCCAAGCACGCATTCAATCGTGTCTTTGAGTTTCAAATTGCATTAGAACACCACCGACAGATGTTCAAGAAAACCACCGACACACTGCTCCCAAATGTTTCTTGAAACCACTCCTCCCTTGACAGGTACCCCATCGCACTCCATTTTCAGAGGGGGAACCAACATCACCACAAGTGACAGTTCTAGAATGGACACTTCAACCGACACCCAACCCTTCAAAAATTACATTCGACGATTGCATCTGCCGTTTTTCAAATTTCTCGAATTTTCAAGCTTTCTTCAGTTTTCCAAATTTCAAAATTTTCAAGTTTTTTTAGGCTTTTAAAAAACTTACATCTGATAGTTTAACAATACCATCTGATGAGCTATTAACTCTGGAGTCGATGAATGCATCTGATACTGCCTTTCAATTGCATCCACCAATCCACTTTGTTTGCATTGCGAACATCAATAAATAGCCCACAAAGCCAATTGAGGCCCCTGGCAAGTTTTGTCTCCTTGGAAGTGATGTGTTTATGATATAATCATGCAGACAATAAATTATTTTAATCCATAGATTCACGCCCTTGTTTAGGGTTTTGGTTTTAATTTTGATTTTGATTTTGATTTTGGTTTTGGTTTTGATTTCATATCTACTGGTGTAATTAAGTGGAGTAACATTGGCCAACGTACATTCTCAAAAATGTCATTGAAAACCCTTCAAAGATACAGCAAAAAAATTTGAAATCCATCACGTGAGAAACGATTCTTGAACGCTGGGTCATACCTTTTACATTAATAACATTAAAAGTAGTTGTGCCTGCTTGCAGAGGCCATGCCTATATATTAAATGAGATAGACATTTCTGAGCATGCCGCACCAATTGAGACACCGTAAAGCGAAACATATTTCAAGACATCCAACTGGTACTTGCCACCATCCCACCACACAAGTTAGCATAGTGAGGAAAACAGGTGTCAACGCTTAATGTCAGTTGTTATCCATTAACAAAATAAGTTTAGCAGCTTAATAGTTTAAAGTATTTGATGTAAAAATATAGTCCAATCTTTCCTATGTAACATGATTAATAGCGATAGGCCATCCCATAGGGCATTACCGCATAGTTGATCAAGAATCACTCATCATCTTAAGAACCATCATAATATAATCATCTAATGACCTTTAAGTATCAATTTATGATCTGGCAATCATAAACATTTAGAATCTTATGATTCGTCAATCATAATCTATCGGATTCTAAACCCATAATCATTTAGAGATACTGGAGTATATGCACAACATACCACTCATGAAATATAAGAAACATTCTGAAATCTTTTCCACAAGGAAAATTACTGGATTCCAAGAATATTCTTCCATCTCGATTCTTAACCAGATTATGAGTTCCAAATTCTACAATCAATCAAGTGATTAAAGACCATTATAACATTTGTCTTTAACAAATATAAACTTTATAAAATCACCTAGAACCACATCTAGAGATTAGAAAGTTCTACTAAATTCCAATTGAATTCAGTGGTTATCCTTGACATTAGTTAGACTCTGTCCTCCAGTGTATGTATATGAGCTCACTGGGATATAGTCAATAACTTAGGATATTTCTCCTTCCAAAAATATTCTATATCAAGAATCTTCTATATTCTATGCACAGTTCTCATAAATGAATCCAAATGACTCACTAATCATGTGACTTATAAGCAATATAGATCAAAATAAACAGTTTCCGGTGAATTCTCTTCACACTGCTTATTTATCCAATTAACTTCTAATCAGGAGTAATTCAATTACTCAAGTCAATTGTAAATGATTCAGAAATCTTAAATGTCTAGATGCAAATCTCAATTATACATGTATAACACCACATTTAGATCTTCTTCCAAACCATAAATAAGTTAATGAATTATCCTTTCCACATAAAGAGACATTAACCTACAAGTAACTGTTCCACACATTACTTGTTCATATGTCTATGTACTTTGACTAGTTTAAGTATACGATATAAACTCAGTACATAGGAAACACATAATAGATCCACAAGATTAAGATGTACATAAGCAACTTATCCCACTATGTTCCTATACATAAACATAGGCTATAAACTGACAGATATCCACACTCTGCATATGTTACTCACATAATTCACTGAGAATCTTGAACTCAGCTACCAAAGAACTCTATTTCTCATGAGTAAATAACATATCTGGGAAATCTTTGAAGTGAATAACTCCACATCACAAGTTTTCCAACCATCCTCGTCATTCTTGGCTTGTAAAGTAATTAATAATCATATGAGGGCCCAGACCTATAATTGGACATAGGAGCACATGCATAGTGAATGACTGCTTTAATGCAAGAATAGGAGGTCAATAGCTCAATTTAGGTTGCATGGGAATCCTAGGAGAATATTCTCTCTCTCATGAGGAGAATATGTCTATTGGAAACTCGCCCATCCTCCTATTGGAAATTCAGTTTCTTGAGCCTGTCTCTCCTCCTCTCTCTTAGGTTCTTCACTATGGCTTGAAGGCTAGGTCCAGGAGGAAACTCCAGGAGGGATCTAGGTTTGGATGGGTGATTTTGCTCCACAGGTGTCCTTTTGGTTGTTTTGCAACAGGGTCTAGTCATATCTTCATATGGTGATCCTTACAGCCTTCTTCTGATCAGAAACTGAGGAGTCGTAGATGTTCGTGTTCTGATCAGAGTGAGTGAACAAGTGTGATCAAACAACAATGAAGTGCATTCAAATCACAACAAGCATTCATCTACGTTATACACAGATAGAAAAGCATGTTGCTGCTATATTACATTGAAGCACAACAAAATAGCAGTTACAACCAGAATGACGGCGTAACTGGGAGGCTCAAAATCATTTGTCTCATGGACGGAGCATCATGTAGAGTGTGCCTGGATGATCCATTTATAGAATTCATCCATGTATTAATTAAAGTAAATATTTTTCACCTAATTAGGTAAGTCGTTGTACTTGGAAGTATTTGGCTTGTGTGACAACTTTACATGGTATATACAGTCAACGAATCAGAGAATGTTGGCGCGGATGAGGACATAGCAAATTCTCTCACTTCACATTTTACGTGAAGTGGCATTCTCTCACTTCGCAAATTTTGGGAAGTGCTTGGAATGTTCCCTGTTGAAAATAGATGATTGTCGGGATTTTTCTCTCTCTTCGAGATTTTGCAAAAAAGTCGACAGTGCCTGTAAAAATGCGAAGGTGTCCTTAGAAAGGCGACAGTGTCTTTAAAACAGTTTAACTTCTTCAAAATATTTGAAAGAAAGAAGATGAAGCCAAGTGTCACATTTTTTGGGAAAGTGTGAAAAAGCCGACACTGTCGCATTTCGAGAAAATCCAAAAAAGCCGACAATGTCGCATTTCAGGGAAATGCAGGTTCAACATGTTGAAAAATTTCTGATGCTTGATCCTGGAAAGCACTTTGGTGAAGATGTCTGTGATCATCTCTATTGTGAAGCAGTCTTGAAGGATCACTTGCCCTGAGAAAACTTTCTCCCAAATGAAATGATACTAGATTTCTATGTGCTTGGATTTGCCATGAAATCTAGGATTCAGTGACAGTGAAATATAGCTCAAGTTGTCACACAAAATGGTGGTAGCATTGAACTAAGTGTGATGTAAGTCATGAAGTAATAACCTGATCCATACAGCTTCTTTTGAAGCTTGACATGCTACGATGTACTCTTCCTCTGTCGAAGAAAGTGCAACTGATTTCTACTTCCTTGAGTACCACGAAATCGCCCCCCCCCTGCCAGATAGAAACAGAACCCGGAGGTAGATTTTCTGGTAGAAGCTGTTCCTCCCCAATTTGAGTCGGAGTAGCCTCCTAGGACGAGTGGGTCGATAGCATTTCCATCATAACATAAAATGTGATCTAAACCTCCCTGAATATATCTCATCACTCTCATTAATGCTTTATCAATGGGAGATATTAGGATTAGGCATGAATTGACTTAACGTGCTAACAGTTTATGCTAAATCTGGTCTAGTACACAGCATTGCATACATCAAAGATCCTATTAGTGATTGATAAGAGTACTTCGCTATGTCGAGTACTTCACTATCTAAATCAGCACAAGTAGGTTTAGTCAATACTATAGTTGGATCCATTGGAGTATCAATTGGTTTGAATCAGACATATGAGATTTTTCTAAGATGCCTTTTAGATATGCCTGCTGGCTAAGATAGATCTTCTTCTGAAGTCCATTTCTAGTAATGTGAATTCCTTGCAAAGAATGGACAGCTTCTAAATCAGTCATGTCAAATTCCTTTGATAGATCACCCTGAGTAGTGTGCAGAAGAGAAGTGTCATTAGACAAGATAAATACATCATCTACATAAAGAGCTATGAACTGAATTGGTGCCTATATGCTTCGAATAAACATTATAGTCACCTGAATTGTTTGCAAATTCCAATTGAATGAGATAAGATTCTATCGAAGCATGCTGTTGCGACCTGTTTTAGACCGTAGATTGCTTTGTGTAGCTTGCACACTATGTGCTCTTGGCCTTTGACTTTGAATCCTTTCGGTTGGAAAGTATATAGCTCTTCCTCGACGTTGTTGTTGAGAAATGTTGTCTTGACATCCATTTGGTGCATTTCAAGGTCTTCCGCGGCTGCTAATGCAATCAGAATTCTGATTGACTGCATCTTGATGATAGGACTGAAAATGTTTTGATAATCCACTCCTTGGACTTGAGTGAATCCTTTAGCCACCAACCGTGCTATCCATTTAACAATAGAACCATCAGAGTTGATCTTCTTCTTGAAGATCCACTTGTTGTCGATAACTCTCTTGTGAGTGGGCAAGTCGACCAGTGTCCAGGTCTGGTTCGTCAAAAGTGAGTTGTACTCGCTTTCCATAGCTTCTTGTCACTTCACAGAATCCTTGGAGTTAATTGCTTCGGCTAGGGTCTCTGGTTCTTCTAATGAAGTCCAGAATGATTGAGGTGTGTCGGCTGCTCGGCTTCTATAGTTGTAGTTGCAGGAAATGCACTTAAACAAATGCTCAATGTTGCCCAATTAGTTCATATTCACATTAGAGTTTGTGGTCAGGCAACAATTTTGGCTATGGGCAACTTTACAAGCCAAGAGCATGCCTTTTGACTTTTCTAATGGCCCAGTGGAGAACTAGAGTCTGTGTTCACTTTCGATGAGTTTGTGCATATTACATTGAGGTCCAGTTGGAGTTTATTCATCCATTTGGACATAGAGTAAAAAATGGAAAAAAAAAATTAAAATCACAAGGGCCCTCTTACAACTTGAAGTTTAGCATATTGAGCATTTTTTTTGTCCTCAAACTTACCAAAAGAGAGACACATTAACATATTGTACATCATTACAAATAACTTAATGCTTTTCTATAAAGCTAAAAAATATCCATTACCAAGGAATTATCTAAAATTACCAACCACTCCTTTGCAAAATTTAAACAAGATGAAAGCCATTTTTATTAATAAATAATAATAATAAACTTGTACTTAGTGACTTTCAAAATACTTTTTATACATGGTATGTGGCATTCAATTTAACACTCTTTATCCACCTAATATTTTTGGTCTACACATGTACTTGGTTAAATGTTTTTGGAGGAACATCATATTAGCCTAAAAGTTAAATATTACAGTATACAATCAAAGGTCGAATAATTGCTAATTATTAATAAGAAAAAATGTCTTCTCAATTACAAATTTCATCGAAGAATGGTGGTGAAAAGTGGGGTGATGCATCTCTCAAAGCTCCCACCACTCTTGCATGAGGGTGGGACCAAATTAACTGCTAGGGTAGATTGGATTAGGGGATCCCTTCCAAGGGCCAGGGGTGGAAAAAGTCTCAAGAATGATGGTATGCTTGCATCTCTCTATGGCTTGGACGAGTACTTTGATCAAGGATGGCCGGTGCTACGTCTATGACATTATAGTAGATGGCATTAGTAGTGGGGAATAGAGGTCCAAGGAAAGAGCTCTCACCTACGATGGAGAGGAATATGCTAGTTGCTCTCTTAGGCACCCACCACACTTGGTTATGAATGTTTCTTGGTTTCCAAGGAAAGTCTTAACTTGGGACCAAAGAAACTTTGGATAACAAGTTAACCAATTGAGCCAACCCCGTTGGGTTTGGTTAAGAATGGTCCATAAGGCTTCAACATCCATCCTTGGCCCCACATTAGCATGGCATAGGTTGGGAATGGCACTAAACTTTTTTCCCCTAATATAGCTACTAGTTACTACTTAATATAGCTACTAGTTACTACTTAGTGGCATGAGATTGAATATGCATGCCATCCCAAGAAATAGTTGGTGCACTCACCACTCATTGCGTGTCCATGCTCCTTCTATTGCCTACCTCCAACTAATTCTAATTCTAGTAGTAACACACAAATATGTCCACGTGTGCTTGGCAACAACAACACGATTGGTGCAAACCCAAACCCATCAGATTTCTCTCTTTTTTATCATTCGTGCGACCATGGCGACACTGGAGGCCCCAGCTGGTCGGCAAACCTTTCATTGCAGCTGGATTTTTCTATACCTGTCATCGATCAGCCGTTGTTGGTTGTTGGTTGACTTGCTATATCATTCTATACATATATACTACCATATGAATGTGTTGTTGCAATCCATTCCTGTCTCATATCATCCTTCTCGGATGTTCTGTAGTCCTGAATTAATTTGTTGCTACAGATATCATCCCTACATTGCTTGCATTTCCATGTCATGATCATGAGCAGTTTAGATTGCTTATGTTCGTGCTGTTAGCTTATCTTAGATTGCCTCCGTCCATGCTGTTACCTTACCTTGCGTCTATTTCATGCTCTTAGCTTAGATTGCTTCTATTCATGCAATTCAGGTGGTTGTAAGTGATCTTGAGTGTGGGCAGAAGCATCACACTTTCAATGGCGGCGTGCAGCATGAAAGGACTTACTCAGCCAGATTGTACGACGTTGCGGAAAGCAGAATATCTTCTACTTTCAGCTATTCTTCTGGCGTTAGTGGGCGCCACGGGAGCTATTCACGCAGGAATAACCAGACACTTCGATTTCAATGTATGTTCCGTGATCACAGACTCAAGCTGTTACTTATACGTGATGCCAATATTCATTTATGCTAAAACTGTTTTCAGAGGCAGAGTATCGTCGAAATCCAAAAGTGATAAGCCACTGCAGGTTTTAATTATAATGAATCCTTATGCATGAATGAAAATAAGCACCACAGGTCCAGATCGGGCTTGTAGTTTGGAACAGAAACCAGAAGCACATACGTTCACAAACTAATAGCTCACGGGGTGTGGTATCTCTTTTATGTCAGATCACATATCATAACGAGACTCGCCTCTGCCACATGAAGAAGATCGTCTCTGTGAACGGCATGTTCCCAGGTCCCACAATCCACGTGAATGAAGGCGACAGAGTTGTCGTCAAAGTGACCAATTTTGTTCTCTACAATATGTCCATTCACTGGTACTTTCTTCCTTCTTAATTAGAGCTAGGAATTAAAGCACTTTACTAATTCATACTTTATGTACACTGAATCATGTCAGACGTGTGCTGTCTTTTCATTTTTGCTGTAAAGCACTTAGCATTGCAAAGACATTGTCGCAGAAAGCCCATGCATGCATTTTTCTTTGCCAGCTTTGGGACAACTAACTTTTATTGAATTTGGACTTTTATTTGATCATTGAACGCGTCCGCAGGCATGGAATCAGGCAGCTGAGATCTGCATGGGCGGATGGACCTGCATACGTTACCCAGTGCCCTATCCAGACCGGGCAATCATATACATATAATTTCACAGTGCTGAGCCAATCCGGGACGCTTTGGTGGCATGCACACATCTCGTGGATGAGAGCAACAGTGTATGGAGCATTCATTATCCATCCTAAAAGAGGCGTTCCTTATCCATTTACACAGCCAGATGAAGAAGTGCCAATTATCATAGGTACAATCGAGCAACAATACTAACAAAACAAAGATCAGATTAATGTGCTAACATTTTCTCATTATTCATGTAGAGAGTAAGAGGGCGTACCTTTGACTAATACATGCTGTCTTTGCAGGAGAATGGTGGAAATCCAATGTGGAGCATGTGCTGCTTGAATACATCTCAAGTGGAGGAGGTCCTAACGTTTCTGATGCTTACACGATCAATGGCCAGCCAGGAACCCTGTACAATTGTTCAGCATCCGGTATGCCTTTGTTTTGATGTTGTACGGCACAATGCAGCTTCTACTCACTAAAATTACATACTACTGCTACTAATGTGCTAGGCATATTACCGATGCAGGTGTATTTGTTGCGAATGCAGTTCCTGGAAAGACATATCTACTCCGGATTATCAATGCTGGACTAAATACAGAGATGTTCTTTGCCCTCGCAAATCATACGCTGACAGTGGTTGAGATTGATGCCTCTTACACGAAGCCTTTCGCAGCTAGCGCGATATTGATCTCACCAGGTCAGACTACCAACGTGCTTGTGACAGCCGATCAACCTGTTGGACAGTATTACATGGCCGCTGGTCCCTATGTCTCCGGACAAGGTGTCCCATTCGATCAGAGCATCACCACAGCTATTTTCAGCTATACTGGAAGCTCAAACTCGTCTTCTCCAACGTTGCCTACTCTTCCTAAGTTCAACGATACAAAGTTCGCAACAAATTTCAGCCAAAACCTGAGAAGCCTATCCACAGCGCAAAATCCCGTCAATGTTCCCTCACAGATTGATCATCAGCTTCTTTTCACCGTTGGGTTGTCCATAAAATCATGCCATCACAACAAGACTTGCAAAGGACCAAATGGAGGCAGGCGCTCAGCCTCTGTCAATAATGTCTCTTTTGTTCTACCCAAAACAGCTCTCCTGCAAGCCCATTTCTTCAATCTCAGTGGTATCTATACAACTGATTTCCCTAGTAACCCACCAATTAGATTTAACTACACAGGTAAGGCACCCAAAAATCTACAGCCATCTGTTGGCACGAGACTCAAATCTATCCCTTTCGGATCAAACGTCCAGCTGATTCTCCAGGATACCAACCTGGTGGGTGCAGAGAGCCATCCTATCCATTTGCATGGATTCAATTTCTATTGGGTTGGCCAAGGACTAGGCAACTATCATCCAGCAAACTCGCGCACTTTCAATCTTGTAGACCCCCCTATCAGGAACACGGTTATAGTTCCTCCGGGAGGATGGGCAGCAACAAGATTCACTGCAGACAACCCAGGTAAGAGTGACAACCCCCCAAAAAAAATGAGCCCTGTTATTGTCTCCAATTTACGACGCTGTAGCTAGATTGCGATTATAACCCACGTTCTGGTTTTCCTCAGGAGTATGGTTTCTTCACTGTCACCTTGAAGTACACAATACGTGGGGATTGGAGATGGCGTTTATAGTTGAGAATGGAAAGGGTCCTTTGGAGACGTTACCTCCTCCTCCTGCTGATCTTCCGGGGTGCTGAGGAACTACCGTTGTGCTCCAAAGAGCCCGGAGAGCGTCAATATAGCAGCATCCTGCGAATTTTTTTAGAATTCATGGACTCTTCTAAAGTGCATGATCCAAATTTCGGGAGTTATGGAGGATTTTATTACCAGATTGCCTTTTTTTTCGTGTTGAGTGTTGTGATGAGAGGAGAAATTTGCTGCCTATCGAAATTTTTTCGTGGTTAATGGTGTGGAACTGAACAGGAGAGACAGATCATATTCAACTTGGCATTGCTACTAAAGAAGTAGCTTGCGCCTGTACAAGATTCTCTCAGATGTTATATTAAATATGGATTCTTTGGGAAACAATTTCTAGTAAGAATTCATGTTTTTATTTCCTCAGCCATTTTCAGTAAAGTAGACTCTAAACTACATTGCAATTGAAGTATCTACCGAGATTTGGACATAATGCCATGGAATTAAATTTTGTGATGTCTCATGCTTTTGAATATGGAAATTTTCCCAGCATTCTTGACAAGAAAGTCTGCTACCATGGATTATTGTTACCTCTTTAACTGTTAAACTTCCTTAGTTGTTACCAAAATTCTACTCCCTAATAGATTACAAGGAATAAAACTTTGATTTGGTTATCCCATTTTTCATAAAAAAGTACGTTCAATAAATATTAAAGGCATCATGATGAGATATGGTGCCTTATAATATTAGTGGTGGCATATTCGTTAAGAAATTACTATCATTACCTTCAAGATTGCAGTGTTTGATTAAAAAAACCAATCTAATGTTGTTCCCGTAAGTGCCATTGGAAATAGCCTAAACTTGTCCCCTGGATTAACTTCACCATAAATCTCAAAAGCTTTTGAGATCCCTAAACACATGCTGGACCTACTCAACTAGCCATGAAAAGCATCTCCTTTGTACTATCAATCATTCATTCCATTGTGGGAGAGATCATGATTTTGGAGCAATTGACAATTTGGAGCTTTTACACCATTTATGTTAAAAATTTTGATGGGAATGCAATCTAAACTTAGTGAAGTTGATTCTCTGTTATTAGGCTCTGTACTAAAGTCCATACTTCACATGTGGGATCATGCTAAAGTGTTTTTATCAATAATTAATTGTTCTTGCTAGTTTAGATCAAAATTGCCAATCTAGATCAAATAGATAGATTAACCAGATACCATTCACTCTTGACGATCTTTCGCAGATCCAAGTAGGGCCCTAAACATCATACTTTCGGTAAAAAAGTCAATTTTCCATCAAATAGACTAAGCATTATTTGACTATGAATTTGAAAACAAATCTGAAACTGAAGTCAAACTTTTGAAGATTGCTTTTCAATTTGAAATCATAAAATGGTCTCCTATAAAAACAAATAATTTACTAATATATGCATTAGCACTTGATGTATTGAATACCTTATAGGTTGTGTGCTAATGAGAGTAACCGATATAGATGTATTTGGTACTTGTAGCACCCAATTTCTATCATAGTTCAAGTGGATCTTGTGAGTAGCAAATGCATTTGAACACATGAAAATGTTTTACATTAGGCTTAGTGCTTGAACATGCTTTATGAAGGAGCCTCCATCGCCATCTTGCCATAAGAAATCTCCAACTTGGAAACCTATGCGTGAATCCTCAAGATCTTGCGAAAACATATCCGCAATGCTTTAAAATTTGGATTCCATTTCAATGCCTCTATCTAGCTCCAAGTTGCCAATTTTAACTTGGTATGGAGCACTTAGACGAACCTCATGATCTTCCATAATGTTAAAAAATCATTGTTAAAAAAAATAAAGAATAAAGTAAAAGCAATAGAAAAATTTTAAATTTGGTTTAAAGTATTTCTTCACCCTTGAGCCATGTACAATAGTCTCAAAGACATTGATTCTACAAAAATGCTAATTGAATAGAGCCATTGTCAAAATTTTCTCTCACTTTGTAGGGGCCCATCCGTCTTGAATGCAGCTTCCCACAAAACATCATATGCATAATGTCGTATAGTAAAGCCCTTCTTTGAATTAAACTTTTCTCAATTTTGAGTAATACTTCTTCTTCTTTTTTGAGTTGTACCCTATTCATTAACATGCTAGAAATTGGTCCTCTTCTAATTTTGATATAGCTTGTGTAGAAATGCTTACACAACAGAAATCACATACAATCAAAAACAAAAATCATTCACTCAATGAATTGCAAAAACGTATAAGAAACTGACACCAAAAAGCGCATCGCGTGTATCCCCAAAAATGGAGTACATATAGCTTGTTCAGGTTACATCCCAAGATTATGCTCAAACATGCTTTACGACTCTATGTTATCTCGTCCCATAGCACAACCTGTAGATATAAACTAATTAGTACTTAAAGAGCAACTTCATAATAAAACATGGCTTGAATTGACATGCGGTACTCAATGGTATAGCAAATGTGAGTTCCTTTGTGAAGTTAGATGGATTTCCAGCATGTAATAAGGAAGTCAACTTGGATCTCTTGTCTAATTTGCAACCCTAGCCTAATTCCCAGAGTCATGCCTAGTAGGTGACTAGTTGGTCAATTTTTCACCTTAAACTTAGGTGTAGGTCCTTTAATCTAGGAATCACTACCAAAATGACATGACCAAACCTTTAGACTTGATCTAACCTATATTAGGGTAGCTTTCCCACGTGGCTCCATGGCCTCACATGTGTGGCACCCACTTGTGTACACAATTTACACTATTTTACATGGTTTTTGATCAAGCTAGATTTGCCAATTTTTGGCAATTTCTCACACTTCTCACATTTAGCTTGATCTATCTACAACTTTCTTTGCTTGATGAATGAATACTTTAGAGGTGTCTAAAATGTCTAGCTACAAACAAAGAACTTTTGAGACTCCAATAGAGAATGATGTCTATGAAGGATCTTTCACCACCTCATAAAGGATCCCTTACAAGATGTTCCACAAATGTGTCTATATATACATGTGGCACACTTCAAACACTATACATCATGCCAAGCCATGGATTCCAAGGCATTTTGTGCACTTGAAGATACATCAATTAAACTATTAAGTGCATACATAATGTTGCTAAAGACAACTTGCCTTGCTTGATCCATATGATTGAACCTTGATGGCTCCATCTTGATACTCAAGGTTCTTCTTGGAGTCCTCGGGTCTTGAGCTTGCTCCTCCACTTGACTTGACTCCAAACCATCAATGAATTGGATAAGGTGTTGATCCAAAGGTTCTTCTTCAAGTTTACAAATCTTCCACTCATGACAGATCACATTTCCACCATTGACAACTTCTTTGGTGGAAAACATGTAGATTCTACAATCTCTACTTGAAGAGCAAATCATTACCATTATCCTATCATTGAAGTAGGAGAATCTTTGGTCCTTACATTGGAATGATCATGCACAAGGCATGTGGACACAAACAACTGATGGATGATGGTTTTGATGTCCATTTTAAGCAAGGTGTTTGCTCCATAATGATGAATGATACTTGCAATGTAAAGGGATTCAAGAAGGAAGGCTTTTCAAGCTAGATGATAATGTTTTTCTTGGAAGTGTGAACATGGTGAAGGAGGAGCTCAATCAAGTGGAGCTTTGGCATAAGAGGTTGGGCCATCCCAACTTCAAATCAATGGAGATGCTATGCACCAAGGATCTTGCTCTCGGCCTTCCAAAGACACTCTCAAAGTGTGGAAAAAGATGTGAAGCTTGTAGCCTGTCAAAGGCACGCAAGCTACCTTTTGTTAACTCTTCCACTAGATCTACAAAAGCATTAGATCTCATTCATAGTGATGTGCACTCTATTTCTCAAGAATATAATGAAGGTGCATCCATGTATGTATCTTATATTGATGATTACTCTAGATACACTTGGATTGAACTTTTCGATTCCAAAAGTAAAGTGTTTGAAGGCTTTTGTTAAGTTCAAAACTCTAGTTGAAAATCAACTTGATGCTACATTTAAAGTACTAAGGAGTGACAATGTTGGAGAGTATATCTCCACCAAGATGATATAGTTTTGTAAATCCAATGGCATTAAAAGAGAGCTTACATGTACTTATAGTCCTCAACAAAATGGTATAGCCAAAAAAATGAATAGAACACTTTGTGAGTGTGCAAAGGCTTTAAGGCTAGATTCATCTCTACCTAAGTCTTTTTGGGGAGAGGCTATTATTTGTGCAACTTATTTGTCCCCTTTGGAGGCATAACATCTTATGAGGCTCTATTTTGTAAGAAGTCGAATCTTAAAGATCTAAGAATTTTCGGATCTACTTGCTATGTTTTTCAAGCATTAGATACAAGAAAAAAAGATGATTTTACTTCTATAAAAGGGATCTTTGTTGGTTATGCTGAAAATAGCAAAGGATATAGAGTCTATGATCCAATCACTAAAAAGATTTTAGTGAGTAGAGATGTTACTTTTGATGGAACTAACTACTACAAGTTGAATGGAAAAGCTTCTAACCATCTTATGTCAAGGATCTTGTAAGATTTTAGGAGGAGCCTACATGTGATCAAGATCTTGAGGATCCATCTCAAGATCCAAGGACTCCAAAGAGGTCTGCAAGAAGGAAGGCCGAGCCTTCAAGGCTCACCTATGTTGACAAAGGTGAACCAAGCGAACATCTTCATTCACTTACCTCTTACACTTTTCTGACATCTATGTTTGATGAGCCAAGTTGCTTTGAAGAGTCACAAGAATGGAGGGATGACATGCAAAAGGAGTATGATGCTCTTATGGAGAATCATACATGGAAGCTTGTGGATCTTCCTCATGGAAAAAAACTACTTGAGTGCAAATGGATCTATAGATTTGAAGTACAATCAAGATGGGAGCATCAACAAACACAAGGCAAGTCTAGTGGCAAAGGGGTTCTTGCAAATCAAAGGGAGTAGATTTTGATGAAACTTTTGCTCCTGTTGCCAAACTAGTTTCCATAAGGTTGATCATTTCTCTTGCAACTACTTTCAATTGGCCTCTATTTCAACTTGATGTGACTAATGCATTTCTCAATGGTTATTTGGAAGAGGAGATCTTCATGAGGCAACCCGAGGGCTTCATCAAAGAAGATCAAGAAGAAAAAGTGTGTTTGTTGCTAAGAAGCCTTTATGGGCTTAAGCAAGCACCTAGAGCTTGGTATTCTAGGTTGAATGCTTTCTTGAACTCTATAAAATTTGTTGTAAGTGCTTATGATCCTTCTTTGTACTTAAGATTCAATGATGGTAAAATCATCATTCTCATTTTGTATGTAGATGACATTATCCTTAGTGGAAATGATCATGATGGTATACAAGAAGTGAAAGTAGCATTGTCTAAAGAGTTTAAGATGGTGGATCTTGGTAATCTTCATTTCATATTAGGAATAGAAGTTTCAAGAGGCAAAGATTTGAGTTTTATTTGTCAATCCAAATATGCTTCTTCTATTTTAGAAAAGTTTGAAATGAAAGATTGTAAAGGAGTAGAAACTCCTATGGAGCAAAATGTAAAAGTTTCTAATAGTGATGATGAAGCATCCTTTGAGGACATCACACTATATAGAAGACTTGTAGGCTCCTTGAACTATCTTACTATAACTAGGCCTGATCTAAGTTATAGTGTGGGTAAACTAAGCCAATCTATGCAAAATCCATTGGTTTGTGCAAAAAGGGTGTTGAGGTACATCTCGGCCACCAAGAACTTTGGCATTTTATATGATGGATCTAATCTTGCCTTGAGGGAATATTTGGATGCTAATTTTGCAGGTGATAAAGTGGATAGGAGGTCCACAAGTGCTTTCTTTGCAATGGCATAGTGTCTTGGCTATCCAAAAAGCAAAATACTATTTCTTTATCTTCAACTGAGTCGGAATACAAGGCACTAACATCAACAACAAAGGAGATCTTATGGTTGAAGAGGCTTTTGGTGGAGTTGCAAGTCATGGAGGCCGAGGAGCAGCCAATAATATATTGTGACAACCAATCAAGCCAAGCATTAGCAACAAATCTCACATTCCATGCAAGGAGCAAACACATAGAGATTGCTCACCATTTTGTGAGGGAAAATGTTCAAGCAAAGGATATCAAGCTATATCATGTGTCTTCTTCAGATTGTCGTGTTGATCTACTCACTAAAGCCTTGCCAAAGGCTTCATTTATCAAGTTAAGATCAGCTTTAGGAATTGTTAGTTGTATCATGTAAAAATTGAGGAGTGTTAGAATTTAGCAATTTTCACATGGTTTTTGATGTATTTTGACATCTATGTGGATCCATACGTGTGAGGACCTGTCCACACGTGTGAAATGACACTTGTGATATTCAGATCCATTTTGATTAGTTTTCATTTGAGTCAAATATGACATCTCCTAAATTATAGGAGTTAGGTCCTAGATTGTAGAAATCTAGAAGGTCAACACAAACCACCAATGGATGATGTGGCAAACTTGATAGATCTTATCCAAAGTGGATATGGATAAGTACAGTGAGTTGTCCCACACGTGCTGGATGCATATTAGAGAGAGATTATGATGATTATGTATTTGATCCATGATGGATCCATTGTGAACCTAATGATGAGAAACATTGGTTTGTGAAGCAATCTTGGTGTTTTCACTCTCTTAAGCACTTTCTTTGTGGATGGATGCTTAGTAAATCATAAGTAAACTATTTCTCTGTTATCAGGCCACACAATAGCTGTACTTCACACGTGTGAAGTCGTGGATCATCATTTTTTGATTGTTCTTTCTTGGAATCACAAAGATTGTCAAGTAGCAGCTAAATTTGGAAGCTAGTCTTGATATAGATCAAGATCCCAAGTGACCAATCACTCTTTGTGATCATTTGTAGATCAAATTCAATCCTTAAAATCTGAAATTTGACACCCTCTAGGCACAATTGCAGATTTACGAAACAGAAAATACATGCCTGGGAGTGGAGGTGCAAGGATTACAACAGGAAAAACTCGTCTAGTTAGCTCAACCTGCACCTGATTCAAGGCCGCTTTCTCAAGCAAAAATGAACTTCTTCCGGCATCAGGTGCAGGTATACAACCAAACCCTAAACAACTACCAGGCAGATTTTGATAAATACCAGGCCAGCGCGAATCAGGAGCTCGCCCAAGCAAAACAAGCTCTCAAGACTTGTCAAAAATACATGGAGCAGAAAGCTCAGCCAACCCTGGTGGTAATTCCAATGACACCTCCCTTTGATGCTGCATAGGCAAGCATGAGCCAAGATCAAGGCCAACAGGCAGCAGGGAAAACCAGTCAGGATCAGGGGTCAGGTGGACAAGACCAAGGGCCCCAAGATACCGGAGCAGACACGCAAGGCCAAGGCCAGGACATGGGTCCCAGCCAAAGCCAAGGAGAGGGTCAACTCTCCTCATCACGAGGCTCGCGATCTTTATCTACCAGCCGGGCCTTCAAAGGCCCAAAGTCCGTGGAGGAGAAGATTAATGAATTCCTATCTAAATATCCCCACGAGTTTTCCAGAGGTGGCTGACAGATTTCATTTTCGACGCAGACCATCAAGGTACAAGAGCTGCAAGCAAAATAAAACTTGAGGCCCAAAGTCAAGTTAGAACTTAGAGTTTACTATTTAGAGCTGGGTCCAATTTTGGACTCACATGAATCTTGTGATTTCTAATGTACTTTTTGAGGACCCTTGGATCAAGTTGGGTCCAATATGAATGGATAGGATCAATGTGAATATTAGCCAATAGGATTTTGGAGCAAGGGCCTTTCCCATTTATAAAAAGACACCATTTGTACTCTATTTGCATGCTTAATAGAGAGAAAGAGACTCTACCATTTTGGGAGCTCAAGCATTCTCAAGTGCTAATCACTCTTTGCTTATGCTTTTGTGATGATTTGTGTGTTGTTCCCCATTTGCTAAGTTCAAGAGTTTATGCTAGTTAATGTTTTTCCATAATCAATGATATTGAGCATTTGAGCTGACCTCCATCTCAAATCTCTCTCCCTCTTTCTCTCTTTCTCTCCCTCTCTCTTTTCTACTCTCTCTTCCCTTCACAAAATCATGATGAATGTTAGCAAAAATGCTTCTTTTGTGGAAAGAAGGGGCATTATGCATCCAATATCAGCCAATGAAGTTGACCTATCTCATCGATCAGCTACGTAAGAAAAAAAAGCAAGTAATGGATCTAGAAAACAAAGTTTGTTCAATGACTTTGATGGTCAAGAGGAAGATCAAGAGGTTGGTCTCAAAGGGCTTAAACAACACAAAAGGAAAGGTGGCAATTTGGAGCTAGTCAAGAGCATCAAAGGAAGGTTATTTGGCAAAGATGTTATGGATCTATTTTTGTAGGTGTTTGAATACTCAAGGTCAAAGGAGCAGCAAGGAAGTGTTGATCAAGATTATTTTACTTGTTCTATCTCATGTTTGAG
Organism: Diphasiastrum complanatum; assembly: GCA_029204225.1. Lineage (NCBI taxonomy): Eukaryota > Viridiplantae > Streptophyta > Lycopodiopsida > Lycopodiales > Lycopodiaceae > Diphasiastrum > Diphasiastrum complanatum. The sequence goes on along the minus strand of CM055096.1, from coordinate 27,975,717 downwards.
CTATTTTATGTGAATGTGTGCAAATTGTCAAGATATGGAAAAACCAGCTACATTGTCTTGCAATATCTTATTGTTGGAGTTGTACTAGCATTCTTGGCTGATTTTGCTGATGGAGATGAAGCTATTGGATGTTCATTATGTCACTCATTCATGACTAAGTCATCAAGTGTTGATGATAGAAATCCAACACACATCTGCGATCATGTTTTGCGTCTAACAATACGTTAAGCTTACCTCTCTATCAAAAACTTTACCCCTGACATAGTGATATTGGGTTATTGAGGATCAGTTCATCGACTTTAAAGACAAGGGTAAAGCTCCATGTGAACCTTTGACACCTACATCCGACATGACAATTCGAGCCTCCGGTTCAAGTGTGTCAATAGTCGATTAACTATTTGATAGCGAGACATAAGAAGACATTGTTGTTACTCAGTGACAACAAGTCCAAAGATTGGATCATCAACCAACACCACCTCCAAGAAGAGTGAACCGAGTGTGCACACATCTCACAAGGTATATTCATGAGTCTGCTTGTCTTGTAATTCAAGAACTGACTTTAGTCAAAGAGGCACTCAACCAACCATACTCCGATCTCTGAGAAAAGTAATGGACAAGGAGTACTCCTCTCTGATCAAGAACCAGACATGGTCACTAGTAGAGAACCACCTACTGGGAGCACAATTATCGATTGCAAATGAATCTTTAAGATCAAATACAATGCCAACAGGGGTATTGACCGAAGGAAAGCCCGACTAGTAGCGCAAGGATTTTCTCAGATCTCCAACATTGACTACAACGAGACTTTCATTCCAGTGGTCAAGTATTCATCGATCCGAGCTCTCCTATCATTTGTTGTTGTGGCCGACCTCGAAGTACATCAACTTGATGTACACATTATCTGAATGGAGCTATTGAAAAAGATATCTACATGCTACAATCCAAAGGATACGTTCTCGAAGGTATGAAGAACCAAGGTTGTAAACTCCATAAGGCACTTTATGGCTTGAAGCAATCAATAAGAGCTTGGTTCCAAAGGATCAACAAATTCCTCATCCAACACGATTTTTCAACCAAGCACTACTGATTCGAATGTGTACTTCAAGTCCGTGCATCATTCTTTTATTATTATCACCTTGTATGTCGACGACATGTTGCTTTTTACAACAATACCGATCAAGTGAAAAATACTAAACAGATGTTGTCTTCCAAAATCGACATGACCGATCTGGATGAAGCTCACTACTGTCTACGAATTCAAATTCATCAAAACAGAGAGAGACGACTAATTTATATCACTCAACAAATGTATCTTCATAATACCCTTATCAGATATAATCTGATTAATTGTAAAGAAGCTCACTCACCAATGGATCCAGGCCTGCGATTGTCAAAAGACCAATGTCCCCAGACCAAGTAGGAAAAGGAGCAGATGAGAGAGTATACATATCAATCGATACTTGGATCTCTCATATATGCAATGGTCTGTACAAGACTTGATATCGCTTTTACAATTAGCTCACTAAGCCAATTCATGGCTAACCCCGACATTACCCATTGAAAGGCTCTCATAGGAGTCATGAGATATATTTGAGCTATAACAGACCTATGCATCTACTATGGGAAAGTCGACAACGACAATATCCATTGGCTCAGTGGATATTCAAATGCAAGCTGGGGAGAGATGTAGATACTCGTAAATCTAAATCTGGATTTAATTCTTCTTCAATGACAGTCCTATTTTTTAGAACAATCGTAAGCAAACGTTTGTTGCTCTTTCCTCCACAGAAGCAGAGTACATTGTTGTTTTAAAACCATGAATGAAGCAATTTGGTTGAGAAATTTACTGTCAGACATTTGTCCGAATCAGTATACTGCGAAAATTATGTTTTGTGATAATCCGGGTGCCATTGCCTTATCGGCCAACCCTAGATTTTACTCTAAGAGTAAGCACATTGAGATCCAAGATCACTATGTCAAGGGTAAAGTTCTCGACAAAGAGGTAAGGTTAATGTATTATTGGACACAAAACATGATCGTAGATGTGTGTTGGATTTCTATCATCTCCATCCCTATTCTCTATTAATCTAGATCCATTTATTAAAAATGTTCTAAATATTTGTATAGTCGCATACCCTATAAAAATATACATGTTTTCTAACAGTCTACAAAAATACAAAGGAATTATCGGCCACAATTTGACTATCAGCAAATCAACAAGTACACACGTCACGACCGGACAAAACCAAATATTGTTCGATGGCGACTGTCAACAACACGTAGTGCCTTAACCTAATTGTAAACTACAGATTAATCACTCTTTTTATTAGTTAGCCATGTGTATATATCCAGCAACTTATCAGTTGCTCGGTTAGCTTAATCATCTAATTCATCATTATCAATCGGTCGTTCAGAACGCAACTATATTGTTCTTTCTCTCTATTATCACAGAGTATTGTCTCAGAAAGAACGCACCTCTATTTGCTTTCAGATTGTATTTTTTACACGACTAATCTATCCAAATTCTAGTAATTTAGGCTGTGTATGCTGAATGCTTATTTTATTTTATTGTTAGATAGATTTATGCTCGTAGGGACTCAGGAGTAGCCAACTCAACCAACAAAGGTCGAATTTCCCAACCAGAAACTTCTACCAGAAGATCAACAAGAATTCAAACTCAGCTTGTCCGATACAGTGATGAGTTTGTTCATTGTTCCATTCAGGAGCCAACCACAGTTGAAGAAGCTTTGTCACAGGCCGATTCAGATCTCTAGAAAGAAGCAATGGACAAAGAGTACAATTCACTGCTGAGAAACAACACATGGACTATCACGAAGCTGCCAGCAGATAGGAAGGTAGTCGACTGCAAGTGAATCTTTAAGATCAAATATAATGCAGAATCAGCAGAAGGAAAGCTCGACTCGTGGCAAGGGGATTCTCATAGATTCCCAATATTGACTACTTTAAAACCTTCAGCCTAGTCATCACAAGCACGCCTCTATTCGACTGCTACTTTCATATGCTACTGCAGCAAATCTTGAGGTACACTAGATGGATGTACAAACAACGTTACTCAATAGAGTTATCGAGGAGGACATTAACATGATCTAACCAGAAGGCTATATCCTCAATGGTCGAGAAGACCAGGTATGGAACTCCATATAGCTTTGTACGGTCTGAAACAATCATCCAGAGCATGGTTCCATCGCATCAACATGTTCTTGATCAATCATGGTTTTGAACCTCGCCCTGCAAAATGTAATATTTATTTCAAAGCTATAAATCAATTCTTTATCATCATCACACTCTATGTGGATGATACGTTGTTGTTCGGCAACAATATTGCTCTAACAAAGAATATTAAAAGGACGCTATCCCAAGAATTCGAGATGATAGATTTGGGAGAAGCACATTATTATCTTGAGATTCAAATCCACAGGGACAGAAGCAGAAGTCTTCTCTATATTACTCAACAGAGGTACTTTTATAATTTGCTGACGAAATTCAATTTCATAAATTGCAAGCTTATACGTAATTCCATGGATCCAGGTCTTAAGCTATCCAAGGAGCAATGCCCTCAAGAGAAGGCGGAAATGCAGGGGTATCCATTTCAATCTATTATCAGATCCCTAATGTATGCAATGATCTCAACCAGTCCAAATCTTGTATACGCCATCAGTACATGACCAATCCTGACATGATCCATTCGAAAGCTCTTATCAGAGTAATGAGATATATACAAGCCACTACTAACCTACGTATCTGCTATGGTGATGGAGATCCATCCGATATCCGTACTTTTCATGGATATACAGATGCAAATTGGGCAAGTGATGTCAACACCAAAACAAAAATTTCTGAATCAATATACTTCAAAAATTATGTTTTGTGATAAGCAGAGTGCCATTGCCTTATCGGCCAACTCTAGATTTTACTCTAGGAGTAAGCACATTCTGTATCGTTGCTGAGTAGAATTTGTTGAGTATCGGGGTCGTACAACTTGTAAGTGTTGTTAGAGGAAGTGTATTCAATCAAGATGGTCTTGAGACCTTGGAAGTCGAATTTCTTCCTTGTCTCCTTCAGGATCTGCGCATGGGTGATGCATCTGAATACTCATAGGTTTTTCACTGAAGGCTTATATCCTGTCCAAACCTCGTGAGGTGTTTCTTTTGAGAGGGCCTTGGTAGAACATCTGTTCTAGATGTAAGCTACAATGGAGACAACTTCAGCCCAAAAACTCTTTGGTAAAGATGCATGAGCTAGCATGTATTTGGCTGACTCGACCAGGGTACGATTCTTATTGGATTTATTTCCTCTACTCTCCTGATTCCTATGTTAATCTACCTCCATTCATGCTGCTACATTTTTACTTGTGTTGTCCTGCAGTCTGCATATTTACACATAAAATAAGACAAGTGAAAAAGACGACAGTTGCAACAATCTGTGTTTTTACTCACTTATTATGACAGGCGAAAAATGTGACAGTTGCCCAGCCTGCATATTTACAAGTAAACTTGAATAGGCAAAAAAAGTGAAAAATGCGACACTACATTTTTACACGCATTTTATGACAGGCGAAAAATGCGACACTGCATTTTTACATGCATTTTGTGATAGGAAAAAAATGCGACACTGCATTTTTACACGCATTTTATGACAGGCGAAAAAGACGAAAAAAATGACACTGCATGTTAACACACTTTTTATGACATGCTCAAAATGCGACACTGCATTTTGACATGCAATTTATGACAGGCGACACTTGCCTCTAAAAATGCAACACTTGCCTTTAAAAGGGCGCAGGTTGCCTTTAGGTAAGGACAAGGCCAAAGGCCAAAGCGTGTCGCAATTTTGGCATTTTCACCAACATTATTTTTGGCGAAGCTCGACGTCGCAGCCTCTTCACGCTCGTTCCATGCACTGTGCGATCAGATTTGACAACAACAACAGCCACCCATGATCTCGTACAGATGGCACAGCCACTTTTGTACCTTCTTCACCTGCACACTTGTAAAATTTATGTATATAGTGAATACCATCTTGGTATTCAGACATGACAAGCGCAATAAGCGAAATCAGCAAGCAGAAAATGCAGCTTGATTTTGTAACATGTGAACAGACATTGTAGATGCTTTCATGCATTGATTCCTTCTTTCAGACAGATTGTTAGTAATAGATTCATAACCTTTACAAATTGTAGTTAGCTTTGTGAGTACACAGTTTCGCCCGCTATTGTTTTGTGCTCACTTGCGTTATTGACTTGTATGTTTCGTTATATTTAATCTGATTACAGCTCTGTCTGTTTATGCATTCAGATTTGCGTCAATACTACAATGCTATTCTATGTTCTGTCTGGCCATCTGATTGATTTGTTTGGTTGTTTGCTCATCGCTTCCACTACAACCACGCATTAAAATCTTTAAAATTATTAGATTCTTGTGTTTGCCTACTAAGTCAAGAGTAGTGCACGCACCGAAAGGAAACCGAACCGAATTGTTTTGTTCTTTTCGTTTCTTCTGACATGGTATCAGAGCGATAGGTTACTATTCTTTGATTATTCAGAGCTTTAATATCAGAAACCATCTGATTTCTCAAGCGGTTTTATGTCAGAGCTATTTCTATAGCTTGATAAGCTTCCCATAGAACCTGATCCTACTAGTTGATAGGATAATTGTTTTTGCAATCTGTAATTTAGCACTAGATTTTCATACTTAAGTCAATGATAGTTACTCCTATCACCTAGACTAATCTTCCACATGAATTCCCAAGGGAAATCCAGTCTTATCATGGACAAGCTTGATGGAGCCAATTACCATTTATGAAAATTTAATATGAGAACCATGCTAATGGCTAAGGAGTTGTATAACGTTGTTATAGGTGCATAGGGAATATCCGAAGCTGATGATGCATCAATCTCCAGATGGAAGCTGGAGGATGGCAAAGCATTTGCGCTGATCATCCTCAACATTTCGGATACTCAGATCGGCCATGTGTCCGAATCTCAGACATCCAAGAAAATCTGAGACATCTTGGGCACATTATACGAAGTGTGAGATACAGCTTCTAAGCTACATCTCAAAAAGAAATTTTACTCCCTCAAGATGGCAAATGGTGATTCCCATGCATAATCACATCAACTAGTTCAAGAACCTACTAAAGCAAATGGCCGTTGTCGGATCTGTCATAGATGATCAAGATGCAGTTATATAACTGCTTACAAGCTTGCCAAGCTCATACGACAGCTGGGTGATGATCATCACGATGCATCCAGAGCTGACTCTTTCAAAAGTCATTACAATGTTGCTACAAGAAGACACGTGGAGGAACGAAGCCTCCAGTTCCTCGGTTGATTCTCATGCCTTGTACACCAACAGAGGCCAGACTAAACAGAAGAAGAAGAAAGGCCCGAAGCACTCAAAACAAGACTAGAAACCAGCACAAAGAATAGTCAAACCTGCAGACTTAGAAGAAGTTGTTTTGTAGATATTGCAAGAGAAACAACCATGCGATTCAAGACTGTCGGATACTATAAGCAAAGAAAACAACAAGGGACAGTAAAATCAAATGGCAAATGTAGCTACAGAAGCTCCACAGCCTAGTCAAGAAACAGATCATGATGCTTTCATGACCAGTTATCAAGGAGCATCCAGCGACTGTTCTTGATTCCTGGATTCCAGTGCCACTCATCAGCATATGACCAACCTCATTGGCTGTTTCGAGTTCTATACACCCTACAGTACCAATTAATATGTTCACCTTGGCGATAATAACACACAAGCTATTAAAGGTAAAGGTATTGTAAGATTGAGCTTTGCAAATGATTAGTCCAAGCTATTTTCTAAAGTCTTGTATGTACCCAATCTTTCTACAAATCTGCTCTCAATAAGCAGAATCATAGATCTAGGACATAAAAGTATAATTCAAATGTGATCAACGCAAAGTAGTTGATAGGATGCGATAGTTGCCCAGCCTACATACTTACAAGTAAACTTGAACAGGCGAAAAATGCAACACTGTATTTTTACATGCATTTTATGACAGGCGAAAACTACAACATTGCATTTTTACATGCATTTTATGGCAGGTGAAAAATACGACACTAAATTTTTACGCGCATTTTATGATAGACCAAAAAGACGAAAAAAACAACATTGCATTTTTACACACATTTTATGACAGACAAAAAATGCGAAAAATGCAACATTGCATTTTTACATACAATTTATGATAGGCGACACTTGTCTCTAAAATTGTGACAGTTGCCTTTAAAAGGACACAAGTTGCTTTTAGATAAGGACAAGGCCAAAGGCCAAAGGGTGTCACAATTTTCGCATTTTCACCAACGTTATTTTTGGCGAAGCCCGACGTCGCAACCTCTTCATGCTCGTTCCATGCACTGTGCGATCAGATTTGACAGCAGCCACCCCACGATCTCCTATAGATGACACAACCACTTTTGTACTTTCTTCATCTGCACACCTGTAAAATTTATGTGTATAATGAATATCATCTTAGTATCAGACATGACAAGCGCAATAAGCGAAATTAGCAAGCAGAAAACGGACTGGGAGGCTATTGTGGTCCTCCATTGAGTTCGATGACATGCATGATGATATAACCAAAACTTCCACCTTGTCACTGTTTGTTGAAGAAACGCGTGATTTAGATGGATCAATCTGACATCTATCCTTCAGACGAGCTCCTTGTTGGATTGATTCTGCTTCTAATCATTGAACCTCTACATCTTGTCGTCGAACTTGCTGCTCTGCATTTTGTTTTTGTAAGAAGCGCGGATTCTTGATTGGACACGGAGTAAGCACATTGAACTTAAGTATCACTATGTTAGAAGCAAAGTTCTCAACAAAGAGGTCAGATTGCAGTACTGTCGAATGCAAGATATGACAATGGATATTTTTACTAACGCATTAAGCCTAGATACACACATGAAGTTTTGTGCAGAACTAAGTTTAAAGGTCAAGGCATTCATGGATTCAAATTAAGGGGGGGTGTTGGATTATTCTCTCACTAATCGACTAATCGACATTTTAATCTTCGTCCAACTTTTATCCAGACCTGCAGTTTTCTTCGTGTTTTTACACAGTCTGCATAACTACTCAAAACGGCTCACAGTGATAGGTTTACATTCATTTCTGCAGACAAACTGTTTACAACCAAAGCCACCGACTTGCATTAATCCATCAACAAGTAGTTTTTGAGAACTCCTAACTGGATGGATGCCAACACATCACAACCAACTGGATGATGCTTTTGATGACCTAATTGCTTAGTATAAATAGCTATTCATATTTCAACATCTTATGATCAAGAAGAGGATCTAGTATAAATTAGTTATCTCTCTCTCTCTCTCTCTCTCTCTCTCTGTCTCTCTCTCTCTCTCTCTCTCTCTCTCTCTCTCTCTCTCTCTCTCTCTCTCTCTCTCTCTCTCTCTCTCTCTCTCTCTCTCTCTCAAGCCTGCGAGCTTGTACACTCTTGAGCATTCTTCCTTAGTTCTTTAGAGTTGATTAGAGATTGTTATTGCGCTTACTGCTTATCAGTGGTTGCACTTAATTCAGGCTTACATTTAGCCACTCAGAGATAGCTTAGAGTACGTGGCTTCGATCTGCAACTTGTTGTACTTATTAAAATCTATTTTGCTTTCATACTGAATCGATACTATCTTCTTATTGCGTTCAGTTCCATCTCAAAAATATGCGTTTTTGTAGTTCTTCGCGACTAATTATTTGTCTAATGTTTTGCGACAAATTATTTGTCTGATGTTTCGATGCTTAATGTTTGGCTACATAATCACTGTAGTACTAATGATTTAAAAGTTAGTTACTATAAGATCGAACGTGATTTCTATCACTACTGTTTTGTTCAAAATTGATAGGCCTACGTAGTCACACATAAAGAAAGAAGAAGATAATTTATTCCGCTGCGCACGATAAGTTTTCTTTCTTGTCGTTCGAATTCTTTTTATTCGAATTCATTTCTTTTCGAGTTCGACCTATCTTTCAGACACCTCTTTCCAACACTATCTTCACCGACAAATCTCCAAAAAAATGGATTTGAAGTCAAACTATGTCTATTCTTTTCACTTACTTGACCACAAATCCAAAAATGACATTCTGTTTTGGCTAAATAACTATCATTTGAAAGCATTGCAAGAATCAATTTCATTCATAATTGCAAGAATCAATTTTTATTCAAAATTGCAAGAATCAATTTCATCAACGACAGCATCTTGCAATTCATCTCCTCTTAGATGATTTTCATCATCACTCTCACTTTCAAAACTTATTTCATCATTCTAACTATTAGAATTTCTATTCTCAACATCTATGGAAGTGGGTGCTTCAAGTATGGTTTGAAGATTTGCTACATCTCTAGGTAGCTCAATCTCATAGTTAAAGTGAAGGTTTTCCATTTCATTCTCAACATTTGCACCCTCAAATACTCATCGTGCTCGTGGTTCAACTTGAGCTACAAACCACCATATCTTGTTTAGTCGATCTAATTGAAAAAACACATGCAAAAATTACTATTTTAGAACATATTGAAAAGTCAAATACTGAAATCACTTGCAATGAAATGAAAAATATGACTGCATAGCATGTGCACCACTGCTCACAGTGATGAGGCAACACCAATGTGTCAAAGGACTCCATGCTCAATGTTTTTGATGAACCAATCGCAAAAAATCCACTTGGATGTGATTTTACGGTTGCATTGGGCCCTCTACAAACTACCTTGAACCATTTCACATCAAATAAAAAATCGTGTCCACTTTCACCAAATGAAACATCATAAATATTTTGTGTAGTTCCAACATATTCTATGTCTCCCTTGTGATGGGATTTCGATCTCGTGCACTGCTTTGACATTCTTGTTGGAAAGATGCTATTACACCACAATTGTGTGTGTGTCTCTTGTTATCAATCCTTTCAACACGAAAGTGGATACCAAAAGCCCATATAGCATTATACATTTTGCACTACCACATGACAAACATGAATTTCATACATAATCATTGTGAATGAACATGGTGTTTCAGAATGATTAAAAAATATTGTTAAAAAATATTATTAGAACAAGAATGTTCTAATAATAAAGTATCTGAAGAATAATACCTTCCATTCGCATCCTCTTGCAAAGTCCCATTTTGCGTTTGATATTTTTTGTCCCTTTTTTGTTGTTTTTTGTAGTGTGCCATGCATCCACTCCATGCATCCACTCTATAGTGCATTGCTTGGGCAATGGCTCAACGTCGTGTGAACTTGTGGCCATGTGTTTACCTCTATTATGTTTTTGGCCATGTGAATTTGTGGCCATGTGTTTACCTCTATTATGTCATTGGCGCTTTCTAGACAAGGCCCTCTCCTTTTTCTCTTCTTCGTATAGGTCTAACCATTTATCCATAACTCCACAATTATAAAGCATGAATAAAGAAATTTTTTATCGTTGCAAGGGTGTCAACCTATGGGCCTTTCCCACCCCTTGAGGTTTTTCACTTGTTAACTCTTCGGCTTCCTCATCATGCCACAATAGTGAAGCAGATGGATGTAGTTGGTGCAAAATTTCAATAACATAAAAGAGAGATTCATGTACTAACCATCCCTCTGACATGCTACCTTTAGGCCTTGTCTTTTGACGCACAAAATCTTATAAGAATTTCATGTATCTTTCCATAAAGAACATCCACCTAAAAAGTCACAAATGGTTAAAAATAAGTGTTCTATTTAACTAGTTCATGTATCAATTGATTTAGTTTAATTACATGCAAAACAAAATTTATGCACTTATACCTAGTGTGCACTGGACTAGTGTGCACTTATACCTAGTGTGCACTGGACTAGCAATAGAAACTTATTCAACCAAGTGCACCAATAAATGCACTTGCGAGTCCATGATGGAAGTCAAAAAATATCTCTCAAACATGCACACAATCTCCACCATATCCTCATGTCTCTTACGAAGATCCAGCTCACGAATTTCTTTTGAACACATCCATCTGTGACATATTCAATTCATTTTATGTCTATTTGAATTTTCAGTCAATAAATATTAAATAAAAAAACGCACCAAGTACATGTAAATACTTGACAAAGATTGATAGTTTGTATATGGTCTCACAAATATCTTTTGACAAGCACCTGCGAACTGACAATGGATAGATGAATTGAATCATCTTTAGCCAATCATGAGATTTGAGACCTTGCAACTTTCCATCCACTGTGAATGATGACACTTTTACAAGTAGAGGAATCACAAGCATACCACAATACTCCATAGCATTCTTAAGATAGAAACCCTACCTATGTCCCATACCATAAGCAAGATCCAATCCTTAACATACTACCACAAGAAAGCACTCTACACACTAGTAGCAACACTAGAGCATAAGCAAAGCAAACAAGAGAGATCTTCCCCCTCCCAATGGGCACCCCACTACCCTCATATAGATGGCCCATGGACCCCTCCAATGCACTATGGAGTTCCATGCTCATCCAATGAGAGAGAGAGAAGCCTAGGGGAGTTAAAGAATCTCCAAGAGCCTCCATAGACTTATGGAAAGTCAAGAGACTCCTTCCATAACCTATGACTCTTTGAATGCCTTTCTTGTGGGAGTTGGAAACTCAAAGGACACTTTAGAAGGGCGCCCTCCTAATAGGTCCCATTGCCCAAGTTGTGCATGTATACTTTGGTCCTAGACCAATAAAGTGATATGGTTCAAGGTTGAGGCCCAAGGTTTAGAAAAATAGTCATCCAATGACTTTCTAACACCTCTCTAGGTTCCGTACCTCCATCCAAGGCATAGACACCTACCTCTCCTTAAACAAGGACACTAGTATCTTAATCTAAGGCACCTACTCTTAATACTAAGGGTACCCCTTATCCAAGGGTCACGTGACTCCATACCTCCAACTAAGGTATAGTCATTTGCCTGTCCTTATCCAAGGGCACATACCCTTAATCCTAAGGGTATCTTGCCATTTAGCCCCCAACACTTTATGGACTATTAGGGGTCTGAAGTACTGCTAGTTACATAGGTATGTAACATTCATTCCCCCTAAACCTAAATTTTTCCTTGTAGGGAAAAATTTGGAAAATTCTTCTAGAGATCAGCCTCATTTTCCCAGGTATCCTCCTCTTCTGATTTGCCCCTCCACCTGACTAAAAAATTCCTGAAGCACTCTACTCCGTAGAGTCCTCTATCGGCTATTAACAATCGCCTCGGGTTCAGGTGGTCCACTCGCGGACTCATCACGAAGAAGCTCCACTAGATCTTCCACAAAGACCAGGGTTTTCCCAACCCCCAACGAGGGTTTTAACTTACTAACGTGGAAAACATGATGAATTCCAACGTTAGTTGGAAGGTCTAGTTTGTATGCGACCTTGTTTATGACTTGGATAACCTTAAAAGGACCGCAATACCTAGGCGTCAACTTTGCACACTTACCAGTTTTCCAGCCCCTAGAGTGACTAGGGACCCTCAAAAACACCCAATCGTTGACCATGAATCCCTTGTGCTTCCGAAATAAATCAGCATAGTGCCTTGCCCTGTCTTAGGCACTTCTTTTGCTATCTTTAACGAGCTGTAACATTTCTTGCATATCTGCAAGGAAATCAGTTGCGGCTTGCACCCGTAGGTTTTTCATGCCAACACTAATTGGTGATCAAGGTTGAAAACCATACATAAGCATGAAAGGGTTGAATCCGGTCGCTGAATATTTTGCACTGTTATATGCAAATTCCACCAGTGGGAGATACTGTTTCCAATCATACTACCGATGGCCCACACATGCTCGAAGCATATCCTCCATCGTTTGATTGGTCCTTTTCGTTTGACCGTCTGATTCCGGATGATCTATAGAACTAAACTTAGAGTTGTTTCCAACTTTTCAAATACTGCTTGCCAAAAATTCCCAGTGAATTTTGGGTCACGATCATTGACAATATCACAAGGCAGCCCCTACAGTCAAAAAAGCTTCTCAACAAACAGTTGAGCTAGTTTTGAAGTTTTAACAGTAGTTTTCGTTGGGATAAATTGAACAAACTTCGAAAGTCTATCAACAATGACCCAAACCGAATCGTGGCCCTTTCCTGTACATGGAAGCCCGACCACAAAATCCATAGATATATTTTCCCACTTTCCAGTAGGAATATCTAAAGGATGTTATAGCCCACTAGCTTTTAGCCTCTCTACTTTATTTAACTGCCACTTAGTACATTTAAGTACATAGGCCTCTACCTGACTTTTCATCTTAGGCCACCAAAATTGCCTTCGAACTAAGTCAAGTGTTCTTTGTATACCCAGATGTCCTGCGTATGGACTATCATGACACTCATGCAATATCTGGGCCCTTATTGTGTCATTCTCCGGTACACACACCTTTCCTTTACGAAACAAAATCCTGTTTCAAATTAGGAAATCTGTTTTAGTCTTTTTATGATTCGAGAAATCTTACAAACCTGAATCGACCCCCGAAAGTACTTGTTGCCAATACTTTTCAAACAAAGGATCGGACTCATATAGTCCTTGAAGAGACTGAAACAACCCCAGTTCTATAACAGTAAAGCACAACTGATTAATAATTGGTAACCTACTCAAAGCATCCGTTAGAGTATTTTGACTTCCTTTACAATAATGTATAGAAAAGTCAAAGATTTGCATCAGCTCAGCCCATCTAGCTTGCCCCCCCTTTAAATCTGTAGTATCAAAAAAATATCGAAGAGTTTGATGATACGTCAAAACTTCAAAGCTGGCTCCATACAAATAATGTCGTCAAATTTTCAAGGAATGAACAATTGCAAACAGTTCCTTCTCATAGGTACAATATCTAGACTGAACAGGATTGAGTTTCTTGCTTTCATAAGCCACAAGATGTCCATCCTGCATCAAACTCCAATAGCATAATCACTAGCATTGGTCCTAACCACAAAAGCCTTATTAGGATCGCCAATGATTAGTATTGGTGCCGAAGTGACACTTTTCTTAAGCAACTCAAAACAATTATTCATATCCAGGTAGTCGGACATCTCGTTGGAGATGTATTCGCCGCCACCATCAGTTCGAAGTGTCTTCACTTTACTAGACGTTTGTGTCTCAACCATGGTCTTGAATCTCTTGAAGCATTCAAAGGCTTCAGATTTGTGCTTAATGAACATGACTGTAGACCATTTGGAGTGATTATCTATGAAAGTGATAAAATAGACTGCATCTCCTAAGGATGGAGTTGGCATTGATCGCTATGTACAAGATTTAATACATGCTTTGATTTTATGGAATGTGATTTTGAAAACTTGCTTCTAGAGTGCTTCCCATAGATTTATGATTCACAAAAGAAAGATTTCCTATCTAATAAAGAGGGGAAATTCAAACCATCAACTAAATTATTACAAAGCATATAAGAAAGTGATCTTGTATTCACGTGTCCAAATCGACTATGCCACATAACAACACTGTCATTTACATTTTCATTATAGATACTAGCTAATGCAATTGAATTAGAGAGTACGTAAAGATTCCCAACTCTAGTGCATGTAGTAAGAGGAGTATCTTCCTCGAGTATTGTGCACTGCTCAGATAAGAAAGTAACAGTGTAGCCCTCATCAGTTATCTTAGAGACTGATAACAGGTTCTTTGATAGCTGAGGAACGTGAAGGTTGTTGGGAACACAAATGGATAGATTGTTGTTGAATGTGATCTTGACTGTTCCTTTGCCTTCCATGCATATGGTACTTGAATCTCCGAGGTAGATAAATTGGTCTTTGTTTTAAGTTATGTACTCCGTAAGCCATTCCTTGTGAGGGGTTCATGTGTTGGGTAGCGCCGTTGTCCAGGTACCAGCTATCACAGTCTTCGCTGCTGATGTAAGCCATTAACAAATGTGTGTCTTGCTCCTTGAAGTCCACTGCATTGGAGGAGTTTGGTTGTTGTTGTTGTTGTTGTTGCTTCTTTGTCTCGTTGTAGATCCTGATGCGACACTCCTTGATGTCGTGATTAGCTCTTTTGCAATATCTGCAGAAGAGCTTCTTCCACGATCCACCATTTTGAGTCTGTGCGTGAGGCTTCTACCGTTGCTGCTGCACTTGATTCTTGCCCTTGGAATGATCTTTCTTCTTGGTGTATAGAGCCATGGATTTGTCTTTGATGGACAGGCTGCTAGTCTTTCTTCGCATTTCTTCTTGAAGAAGATGACCAATCACCTTTTGAAGGGTGAGGTCTGGTTGTGTGGAGATCATCACCACAAAGTGCTCATAGGACTTTGGAAGAGAAGAAAGCAAGGTCATAACGACATCATCATCTTGAATAGAACATCCTAACTGATCTAACATGGACTTGAAGTTGTTGATGTGAGAAGTGATGGCAGTAGAATCAAACATGCTAAGAGTAAAGAAATTCCTTCTAAGATGTAATCTCGTGGTTACATCGTGAGTCTCATAGAGACTTGATAACAAGTCCAGTGCTTCCTTAGAGGTTTTGCACATGGTAACATGAGATATTTCGGAGTCAGCCAGATTGAGTGTGATACATGCTAAGGCCTTCTGATCTTTGATCCTCCAGGCCTTTGCTTGATCACCATCTTCTGGTTTCAGGTATGCACCTACTACTACATCCCAAAGATCTCTATCTATCAACATCATTCTAAGTTTCAACTTCCAAATGTAGAAGTTAGAACCATTGAACTTGCTCTAGCTTCACTGAGTGATGAAGATGAAGAGCCACGTATATGAGACATGATAACAATATACAAATTGAACAAACTTAATCTCTCGGTTTATTTGAGCTATGCTCTGATACCAATCCGATGGGACAAGGGAGATAGGAAGAACGAGAACGGAGAAGAGAGCAAGAATATTGCAGAATAGCTCTCCCATTCTAATCGGCTGCTAGTTGCAAAAACAGTCTAATAGACAGCTTATGCTAAAGATAATCACAGCTTTATGAGTAGCCCTAGGGGCCTATTTGATTACAAAGGTTTTTTGCGTATGTCATATGTTGGAGAACGAAAATGGACTTAGGTGATGACAAACCAAGAGTTAGGCTAATCTTATAATGTTTATTACAATAGTTGTATGTATTGGAGTGCTACTACGAGTTAGTTGAAAAAAATGTCAAGCCCTTTTCAAACAAAATTATGTGAGATAAATATAAGTGATTGCTCCTCCATAATCTACGTGGGTACATTAGGATGTTTTTGGCCTTAAAAAAAATACAACTTATCAAAGCACTTGCTTAACTTTTTTATGCTTATATTTCACTTCACAAATGAATCCCCCAAGAATCCATAACTTAGTGTAAGAAGCAAGGGACACCAACTTAAATTGCTAGTTATATACGTCACTAGTGATATTGTGCCTAGTTGAAATGCAAAATACCACCACATTCAAAATACAAAAATAATAATTAAATAAGAACTTGTATCTCTATACTTGTGTGTCCAAGATAATATCCTCAAAGTGCAAGTGACAACGGAGAGTCTAAAAGTTGGAAGAAAAATTGGAATGTGTGCTTGGATTCTCATTATTGTGGGACCTCCTATTATACCAAAAATTGGTTTCTTTTGAAGTTTGAACCTTGCAAAGCCAATGTACTTCCCTTTAATTAGTTTTTTTGTACATTGTGGGACACTAAACTGAGAGTCCAATGAAAAGTCCAGACTCCAGGGAGAATTTGGAAGATTTATTCTAGACTTATACAAATCACAAGCTAAATTAGTAAGATGTTGTGACAAACTTGTACTTCATTAATAAAATATTGTTATTTTCTAGAAGGTGACTTCATAACTTTTTATGCTATAAAATCTCCAACATATTGGTCTCACAAACTAATTCTTACATATTAGTGTCGCAACAAATCATGTAATGACTTTTGCATGGATCCTTTTACTCTTGAATTGCAGCATTCTTGATTTGTTTATATCCATCGTCTATAAGATTATGTTAATGTTTATTGAAACAAAATTGATGGTGATTGGCTCTTTTATATCATTGAGAAGACCTCCTATAGGTTTCAAAAGAGTAAGAAAGCCAGTGTATGATGTATAAAAATTATGTGAGCTGACGTGATGCAAAGTTGAGCCATGTTTGATTGGCTTTTAGTTGTGTCTTGAATAATGAAGTGACATTTTTTGTATCTCTTGCCTGAACTAACATTGTTTATGCACTTTGTATGTGGTAGTTGAGTATTGGGCCAAATCTCAACAATGAAACCCATTGGTTCAAGAGTTCAATGCTTTTTGGTATTATCAAGCAGTGGATGATATAGAGTTGAACCTCGGTGAGCAAGCCCAACTTAAGCATGATACGCCAACTCAACACATGTGGGAAGATTTCAAGAGGTCAATGGGACAACACTCAAAAGTTAGCCTTAGCCATTTTGGTAAGAATTTTATCATATTGTAAATCCTATCACATATTCCCTATAAATTTCTTAAGGCTTCACATCACAATACCTTACTTCGAGGCATGATGCCCCCAGGTATCTTTCCTTGTTTTAAGGTTACTCACGAGCAGTCTTTTTTTGTGAGCCCCTTTGGGTTGGGATTTTGCCGTAGAGCAACCAACTCCTCCACATGTTGGGGTTGGCCTCAAACAATTTCTTAGTGTTAATACAGTTTTCTTTTTTGTCTTCATTTACATAGCAGTTGTGAGGAGTGATATCGGACACATGGCATCCAACGGTGGGCTACGTGCTGTAGCCAGCCTCGCCGCTCTAGCGGCTCGAAGTGCTACAACAAGTAGCCCACCTCTGCATGACAAATACCTAGTATGTAACAGTTGTGAAGGGCAACAACAAACACATGGCATGTTGTAGTTGGTCAAGAGGAGACTCATTTCAGCCCATAGATATACTCACATGAAAAGGTCTAATCTCAGCCATCCAACTGCAACTGCTATGTCAGATATCCTTTATCTGACGGCTGGCTATCGTCTTGCAGCGCCGTTCTTGTGACTTAGCTTGCTATTGTCTTTAGCCAGCCTCCTATGAAGGGTCCCTAGCAGCGGATGGGAATAGAACCCATGACCTTCACGAGAGGAAAGAAAGCACTTACCATGTCACCATTTATTGCCCCACTTTTATGGTATACACACACATTTGAGCTAGTTTAAACTCTACTTGATTATTAACACGCTGTGATGTTTGAAGTCCTGCACCGTTGGATTTGATGGGATCACTAAACATTGGCCACGTGTCTTAGAGTAGCCATTGAAACGTCTACGTGTGGCAGATCTGACACGTGGCGAGAATCCGGGTCGTGACATTACGCGGCGTGGTGGAGGGTAGGGTTAGCTGGTCGGAGGCCCCACTCCTCCTCCTCGTTCGGGGAGCTTTCTGGCATTTTCGTTCTTTCTTTGCTCTGCCAATATTCTGAATCTCAAGCATCAGCACCATCGCCCTCCCCTCCCTCCTCCTCCTACTATTCCTGCCATTTCCCTTTTTCTATCTTCTTCTTCTTCTTCTTCATTCTGCTCTCTGTTCCGATCCGGACGTGCTTTTCAATGTCTGCCTGCTGCCCCATCTCTGTAACACCAGTCCTATTTATTTCTCGCAGCTCGCTCTTCTTCAATGATGTCGCATTCTATAGCCAGTGCTGCAGCTTCCACCTAAAAGCCATATTCAGACGCGGTTTCCGTTCTTGTGGAGCGAACTAGCCTCCTGGATTCCCCCTTGCCTGATCTCGGCCCTGGCTGGGGTGGGGTGGTTGTGTAGAGTCGGACATTAGGCTGCAGCCGTGAGGATTTTGTCTGAAATAGCTCTTCAGATGATCGGTTCAAGGCGGTTTTGTCGTTTTCTGGCTATGCTAATGGCCGTAAACGATGTTGTGTAGAGCTATTGAGAAGCGGAGGTGTATTTGGAATAGGTTTCTGAGCAATTTCGAGATGGATAGGCTAGATGTTTGGTATCTGATGTACATTCGATGCAAGCAAAGTTAATGGATTGCCTAATATTGCGAAGTAAATCGATCGGTCAATGTTCTTCAAGTCCTGTTGAAGCGGGATTTGCACAAATGCGAGGCTTTAGAAAACAAAATCGTATGCATATGTAATGCGATTGAGGATTCTACTAATTTCTATTTGTGTTTTCAGAGCCTGCTTATAACGAACTTCAACGGCCGCATTTGAGAGTTGGAAATAGGCGCAGTTTTGTTGAGATCTATCCCAACATCCGATCATAAAAGGAGATACGCATTACTCTTTGATTTGCTGTGTATTCTGTGCACTTATTTCTAAAGATCTACAGAAATATCCCAATCAGAGTATGATCGCATACAGTGGGGGAGGACTCAATTGGACATTGTAACATCAAGCTAACAGGAAGAGGCTCGTGATGCAATGGGCCAGTGTTACGGAAAGGTAGCTTCCCTGAACTCGGTCAAAAAAGATGAAAATGGATTGCATAATGGAAGCATTAATGGAGGAGTTCCTGTTGGATCTCCTGCTCATTCCTCAAAATCATCATACAGCCCTTCCCGTTTCTCGCCTGCAAGTCCTTTGCCAAACTATGGCACTTCTCCTCTACCCTCTACTCCTGGCCGCAAGTTCAGAAAGCCCTTCCCTCCGCCTTCCCCTGCCAAGCATATTCAAGCTTCACTAGTCAAAAGGCAAGGTAAAGCGGCCAAGCCTAAAGAAGGAACTATACCCGAAGGCATTGAAATTGAAAAGCCCCTTGATCAGCATTTCGGCTACTCCAAAAATTTCTCTTCCAAGTATGAGCTTGGCCACGAAATAGGCCGAGGTCACTTTGGCCACACTTGTTACGCTAGAGCGAGGAAAGGCGAGCTTAAGGGGCAGTCAGTTGCTGTTAAGATCATCTCCAAAGCAAAGGTAAATCTCATGTGAAAGCTGTAATTCTCCTGAAATAATAGTATGTAAAAGTTGAACCACTAAGTTTTAGCTTCAAAGTGCCTGCAGAACCCTTGTTGATGGATATTGAATGTAACATATGATCTGTTTTGGCCATGGATGAGAGAGAGAGAGAGAGAGAGAGAGAGAGAGAGAGAGAGAGAGAGAGAGAGAGAGAGAGAGAGAGAGAGAGAGATCCTATACAAATTTCTTGTAACTAAGAGGACATTGTTTATGTGAAGATTGTGTTACCTCATATTAATAATAGTAGTCACCATGTGCAGATGACAACTGCCATAGCCATCGAAGATGTAAGGAGAGAGGTGAAGATTTTAAGAGCGTTAACGGGGCACGGCAACTTGGTTCGATTTTATGATGCTTGTGAAGACAATGTCAATGTGTATATTGTTATGGAGTGAGTAGTTCTTTTTGTTTCCATAATTTCCTTTCAATAGTTATTAGCATCTTCCATCAAAGGGAGACATTAATGTAAATGGGTTTCCCGTCTTAGCATGTGTGTGTGGTTTCTAGTTTTCAATCTGGATTGCATTCTATGAGTGTCTGCCATCGTGGCTCATGAAATATGCCATTTAGAATTGTTGCATTGTATCTCCACTCATCTTATGTTTTTGATGTCATATGTATGTTCTCATCATGTATATACTATTGTGTACTTGTCATATTAGAAATTGTTGAATCTAAAATCATTTTATGATCACCCTCTGATCTTAGACTTCCAATGTCGTTTGTGCATACACATCTACTCTATATTGAATTATGTTTGTTTTATTAGCACGAATTTGCCTTTTTTTAATTTTCATAATCAGTTTCAAAACCTTGTTTCTTCTTATCATATGATATGGCCACAATCATGATCAAAACATTACAATTTCCTAGAACACTTATAATCGGGAGAAATGAAGGTGATCATTTGAACGCTGCAATAATGTAATGATGATCGCCACTCATATGCTACCAAATTAGTACTTGAACTCTCCTAAATCTTTGCCATGCTAAGCTCTACTAGTCTTAAGCCTACTCTTTGAACAATGAACCAAGGCTCACTAGCCTATTTATGATGTTTGAAGTGGTATACTTGACCTGATTAGGATTGATGATTTGCACCATATTTTTGGGCCTAATAACATCTCAAATTATTGAGAAATGTCAATAAATGATGATGCTCTAAGAATTAAGTCGCTTTGGATTGCATTTCGGACCTTTTCAAAACTCAAATAAAGTGTGAATTTCTACTTTGAAATCGTTTTTGTCATATTCTTAACAATATACTATGGAATCCGTAAAAATCTCTAGAAGCCCTAAACTAGTTGATATACTTAAGTTTAAAGCTCAGGGGCCAAGGTAGGTAGTCTACGCAACAATGAAATCAGAAAGGCCCGATTCTAGAGAAGTCAAGCTTGGGTGAATATATGAATTTTTGAAATTCAAACTAAGTAGCATTTAGGCTAAATAACTTCTTGATTTTACTTACAAAACAAAGCTAGTGAAGTTCACCAATAATGTGACGAAGATATCTTAGACCTAGGAGCTCTTTTCATGGTTCTTTGATGTTCATCACGTGACTTTGCACAATTTCACTCTCTTGTTCCTTCATTCATCTGACTCATCTCACCTCCTACTGATATGTTCAGTTGTTTGTATTGTCTTGTTAGCTCATTAGCTTATCTCCAATTCCAAGAGCTCCAATACTTTTCCCCCAGCTCAAAAGCATTTGTAACGATTTAGGGTTTGTATTACCATCTCTTTGCCCTTTGTCTTCACATTGTCCAATTTGTATATGAGCTTTTTAACTTCTTGTAATCAAGATCGGATTTGATGTATCTACATAGTTCTACCCAGATTTCAATATGATGTATCTAATATAGATATCTAATTAATGATAGGTTTCATATTGTGCAATTCTAAAGAACAAGGTTAGATATATGTATATATTCTAGATCTATTTTTTGTTTATATCTTTGTACAAATCATAGATGCATGCCACGTTCTAGAACATGATTCGGGTACTTGAGCCCCATAACTATGATCTCAACAAATTTTTCATGGACATTTTTGAAATGCCTTTTGGAAAAGGTTTGAAATGGGAAAGAATTGGCAAACGCTGGGGAAACAATTGGCATAATGGTTATAGGTTTTTTTTTGTGGGGGGGTTTTATTTGTAGCCTTTTGTTCTAGGCTCTAGCATTGAATGCTATTTTAATGTTCTGGTCGTAACATAGATTGTAAATTAATCGACAATCAATCTTGAATCTTGATAGCTAAAGGCTAATTGGTAACGTCTAAGGTAGCCTCTTCCTAGTCACTGATGCATGCTCAGAATCCTCATCATCGTCACTTGGGCTCTTATTCCTCCCCGATTACTTTGAGGACTTCTCATTGTCATCCTCATCCTCTGAGGCCTTTTTCTTCTCTTTCTCCTCCTCTAGCTCCTCTTCCTCGACTACTCGAGAGCTCAGACTTGCAACACCCGCTGCCTCTGCCCTGTGAAATGCAACAAGTCCAGTGGTAGGCAAGCTTACAAGTTACAAGTTTGAACTTCGAACTTTGTAAATTCATGAGTAAATAGCAAATATTAAGTTAGAATCAACCTACAGACAACAAATCCTCATCATGGAGTAAAGTTGAAAGAATCGTCAATTTGGAGGCAAAGAATCATTGGTTTGGAACTGAATCGAAATTGGTTGCAATCATATTTCAGCAAGAGCCCGACTCAATCTTCATTCCATCAGAATCCCAAGAGAGAAGAAGAGGGAACTTGGAGAGTTGTTTTAAGGGAGAGAATTATGATTGATAGGGGAGAGAATGTGCATTGTGGATTTAGGGAGAGAGTGTGATTGATGAGAGATTGTTTAGGAAGTGAACTTTGAAGAAGGTGAACAAATGGTAGTAGTTCTTAGAACTTAGGAGTGAGCTTAATACAATGGAGAGAGGAGTGAATGGGTGAAAGAAGGTGGATAGTTATTTCATAGTTAGATCTTAGAAGTTATTAGTTAGTGGTAGAAGTTTTAGAACTTTGAAGCTAGAATCTAGTTAGAAGTTACTAGTTAGTTAGGATAGACTTTTTGTAGATTTGATTTTTTAGACTTGAAGGTTGAGTCTTAGGGCTAGATAGTAGAGAGGGGTGGATTATGGATAGAGTCTAGAGAAAGCAAGGGGTCACAGATGGATAGTAAAAGTAGGAGTCTGACCCAGGTTAGAACTTGGGACTTGGAATTTGGGACATGGGGTTAAAACTTTAGGGTATACATAAATGGGATCCGGGATCATGGTGAAGGCAAGAGATCTCTCGCTTGGGAACATGTGACGATTGTTGCAGGATATGTTAGCTTAGGTACAAAGAGGTGGACTTGCAGGTATTGCAATGCCACCTATGTAGGTGGTCCTTTGAGGATTGAAGCACACCTCTTGGGAATGTGTGGCCATGACATAGTTGCTTGCACATAAGCGCCACAAGATATTTGGATTGTTGAGACCCGACAACATTGCAGCAGCTACGGTGTGCACCCCGTGTGGTGCATGCAGGTGAAGTTTGAGATTTTGCTTGTCATTTTGCCTTTAGCTTTCAGTGCAAGCTGTTAAGTATTTAGTATTATGTAAAATTCATAATTGACTGCTCATTAAATATTTGACTTTGGAAATTGGCACTTTGCCATTATGCATTGTGAATCGTGATTCATGATTCATGAATGCAACCCATGTCCATCATGATTCGTGAATAGGATCTTCAGAGCCTGTTGCATGGGAAGCGGTGATGTTAGCTATTTCTAGGATCGGTTTAGAGTGGAGAATGCCTAGCATGGAGCACTTGAGGACTAAAGAGTCTCTCTAGGAGAGAGATGAAGTGAGCAGAGAGCTAGAGCCCATCAAGCGAGTCATGATTGTTGTAACTTGGCTCGTATTAATGTATTTGTGAATTCTTGTCTTGTTTTTGATGGATGAAGTGATGCAAGAAAGCGACACATCATCTATATATTGGTCTCTTCTTGCATAGGCACTATGTTCCTCAACGGTGTCGTCACCTTTAATGCAGGTAAGATCTCTTTCCAAAATTATAAACTCCAATATGCTATGCATTGGTGATTGGAGTCTGGCCCATTTGTGAGTTTGAAACTTGATGTACGTTGAAATTTGTGGTTTGTATACGAGGTTTGAGCTACATGTTACAAGTTACAACTTAGGACTTACAACCTGGCAAGAATATCCCTTTCAGGCACTCTAATCATTGGCCATATCAAAGAGGCCATTGAGGAGGTGGGGCCAGATAAGATTGTGTAGGTGATTTAAAATGCTTGTCAAATGTCAATGTTTGAACTTTGAACCATTATGAATCAAGGCTCGCTAATGAGTTCTATCCCCATATCTTTTGGACACCTTGTGGTGCCCAATGCTTCGATGTCCTTATTGAGGATATTGCTAATTTACCTTGGGTCAAGGAGATTATGGGAGTAACACGATTCTTGGTGATGTTTATTACCAAGCGTCCCAAGGTTCTTTCTGTTCCATGTCTGGTACAAAGGATTTGGAATAGTCCTTGAGATGGATATTCGGCACCCTAGTGTACGAGTTTATTGGTTATGCCTTGACATTCCGATCTAGGCTAGAAATGTGATTAATAACCTTGTGAGGGCCCGTGCACTCCAATTTGGACATGTGGAGCTGTGCAATGTTACTAGCCGTCAGCCGATTCAAACCGATTCGAACCGGCTAGCTCGGTTTGAATTCCTTAAAATGTTACAACCTTTTTCTTTTTTCTGTTTTTGTTTATTTTCCTATTGGGGGGATTCTATTTGAATTTTGTGGGTACTAGTAAGTTCTAAATTAAACAAGTTACTTTGGTGATTGTACAGTCCTGAGCAGTGAGCATTGACTCCTGAGCAGTGAGTCAGGAGTTGGGAGGAGACTGGAGTCAGGACTCAGGACTCACTGTGGAGTGCTCAAGAGTCGGGAGTCCCTGGTCGGGAGTCAGGAGTCAGGAGTCTGGACTCAGTTCGAATTTCGAAAGTAACGACCCTAACTTGAACTCTCATACATGATACTAGTTAGTAGTAACTACTTAGGTTGATTATTTGACTAAAGCTATCTTTATAGACTAGGAGTAAGTCCAGGTCAATGGACCTAGAATCAACCTATGTAAGGTATAAATCCTTCTAGTTGAAGGTAGTTATCATTCTATCCTGATGCGACAAGTTAATAACACAAGTATAAGAAGGAAATGCACCAATGCACAAAAGAGCTAGAAACAAATGAGTAACACTAGGATTTTATACACCTAGGTCGAAAAATTGTCCATCTACAACTCTAGTGTTAATTGAAGTAGCTAACCTACTTGAATTTATCTTTCTGCGGTCTTTTGCAGAGTTATAAGATTTGAATGAATAATCTTTTGGAACAATTTAATACTGCAGCCAAATTTTTATGTGAATTAAATTTTTGAATCCACGGAGTAATTCCTATGGCCTTGTTAATTTGAGAAGAGGTTAATTGTTCATAGGTAAGGGTTATTTGATCATGTAATTAAGCACTTTTGGATGCTCAAATCTAAATATGAGTATATGTATGCTTTAGCAACCTACTGCAAGAGAGTCCCGAATGCATAGTGATCTGTTCCAGAACGACGTTCCGGAATGGGCCTTGAATTTTTTATTTGGTATGTACTGTTCTTTAGTTGAAAAATTTAACAATTTGAATTTTTTTGGGGTTCAGGGTATTCAAAGAGGGATGCCTTTAGGGATAGATTAAAACCATGAAATTGTAAGAACAAAGCCACAAAAAGATTAATTCACACAAATGAATCCACCTTTAGAATTGCTCAGATTTCAGATGCTCAGCAAAAATTAAATGCAGTCTGTCCATCTGAAAAGGAATTAACAAAGCTTATCTTCTCATTAAACTTTCCATCTAAGAAAGCACACATCTTTTCGAAACTGGTTAGCAGGTGAACTGAATAATTGAAAGTAGTTGCATAATCAAGAAAATTGCAATGGTTCGCTGAATTATGCATTGCTTTTTAGTGTTTTATGATTTGAGACATCAGCTCCATGCTCAAAGTGAAGAACACTAGAATATTCAAGACGTAAACTAGATTACTGGCTCCAAATCTAATATGGACCTGAATAATTGTGGCCAGATATGCATGTTTCTACTTCAACCACTTGGCAATTGGCCTGCCATTGTAAGTATTTTCTGGGCATTTGGTCAGACTCACCTGTGAGTTTGTTTTGGAACGAGCTTGAAGATCAAGAAGTACTAATCATGAAAATACCTACAAGGAACCAAAAGTAAAATTCAACACAGAAACTTGTGTGTCGGAAAGAACCTGTCAATGATCCGGGTGAATTCCAATTTTACGGGCCTGAATGAATTTTTTGATCGTTCTCCAGCAAGTACATTCTGACCAGATTTGGCAGGAACGGGTTTCTGCGTCAGAATGTATTAAGTACCTCAAAATTCTGTGTGCTCTTGCTGTCACAACAAAATAAGATATTGTTGTCAATCTGATCAACAGTCTTCTATGATCTACTACAGGAAGACTGGCAATGGAAGTAGATTTGCCTGGAAATCAAAACATGGTCTCAACAATTTGAAATGCCGGTTTTTGGAGTTTTTGGCATCCTATTTTATGGTATCCAAAATGCAGAGCGTAATATATCTCCTTCAGGAAGCTCCTTGAAGGAATTGAAATATGCTATCAAAAGCTGAAAAAGTTCTCTCCACTACAGTCTGAAGCCAAATTTGAAAACCAGGATTCTCTTGCAAACATCACAGATCAATTGCAGCACTGACTGTAGCTGATGAATTGATGACTGAAGTAAGTGGCACCTACTTCCTCTCTGCCTGGAAAGTGAGATGATATCAAATCACAACCAAAGTACACATACCAATATCATAGAAATGAAAATATATTGCTCAAATGAATTTAAGCAATAAGAAAATAACGATTTCCACAAGTATTCCACTAAAGATTCTTAAATCTGAATGGTCCTTTTGGAGCTCAGTAATACTTTCAACATTCAATGAATATCTCAAGATCAAAAAGAAACGATGGGCCAAATTTGGAAATGAAGGTCGAAATAACACTTAATAGTACAGATAACAATCTGTAAAGTGCGCACCCAAGATCCAATTAGTTATGCATAGCCACTAAGTTGTAAATCCCAAATTTTTGTTCCTCTCAGTTGTAATTAATTGATTTTTTTGCCTCTTGAGAGTGTAAGTGAATTGCTTGCAGGTTGTGTGAGGGAGGCGAGTTGCTTGATCGAATCCTCTCAAGGTATGTGCAGTTCGGAAGTGACAGTTTGTGCTTAATCCTTTCAATGTAGGATGACTCGTGTCAGAATGTTGCGTTTGCACAAAGGTAGCAAGTAAAATTTTTTATTTCCATTTGCGTAGGGGAGGGAGATACTCTGAGGAAGATGCGAAGCTAGTATTGGCACAAATTTTAAGCATAGTTGCCTTTTGCCATCTCCAAGGGGTTGTTCATCGTGATTTGAAACCAGAGGTGAGTCTTGACGGCCTTACTTTCAAAAATTGTACGCACTTATGAAATGTCAATGAGAGAGAATTGACGCATTTGTAAGAGGGTTACATCGAATGTGTATTCTTTGTGAAGGTGCAAGTCATGTCCATCGTGAGGCTATTGTATTCGTAAGATTATCATCGTTTTTGTTTATCATGATTTACAAAATATTTATGTTGTCTGTATGCTTACTTTCCTCATCTATTATGTTGTGAACAATACTTAGTTTTGGCTAGGCTGGATAGAGGTCATCTAATTTTCCTTCAAACATTTTGAGTCATGGATGTATGAGTTGAATTAATGATATTGGGATAGTGATAGTGGGAGGTTGTGAACTTTCTTAGGCTTGTTAGAAGATTCATTTCAATGTTTCATGGGGTCGTTCGTATGTTGTTTCAAAACGTATTTGAAATGGCTGGTTCAGGTTCGAAACGGGAATTTTTTTAGGCTTTTAAAAAAAAAGTGTTTTTATAGGTTTTTGGGGTTTACACGTCATAGAAAGTCTAGTACCAAGTAGATACATCCAATTTCATGAGAATGCTCTAGAGAATGCAATTTCAAGAGGAGAAACTGTGTATGATGACTATGGTCGCTTTCCTCAGTCAATTATTGATATTGTCATGGATAGGTTATTAGGTTGCGAGAATTTGTTTATGCCCATTGCCAGTACAAAGCTTATGGCCCTTGAGAAATCATGCTCAAGTCACACACGACCATCATCATCTTTAGAGTCTTGTAACTTGTAAGTACTAAGAGAACAAGAAGTTTAGCTCATGAGGGTTTGCATGCCCATTGCCACATGGCAGTAGGTACTCGCGATAACATGTCAACGATCACATTTCTATGCATGCAACACATCACAGTCTCTCTACTTCACACACACACACACACACACGCTCCCTCACACACACGCTCCCTCTCTCTCTCTCTCTCTCTCTCTCTCTATCACGCCAATAGGTGTGAGGGGTCGACTCGCGGGACCACGCGGTATTTACAAAAAAGTTTGTGTTTTTTTTACAGTCGTTTCAAATGATTGAAACGATGTTTCAAAATAGGGTCACTTCAAACCCGTTTCAACGATCGAAACGCGTTTCATTTCGATGAAACATTGGTTCATTTCACTAACTTGGGGAAATTGGATAAAACACAATTTGATTATTATAAGTTAGATATAATCAATAGTAAACTTTCAGAAAGATTAAAATTTAGTGCCCATTGTGAGAGATGTGAAGGTTCATTTCATTGACTTGGGGAAAAGGATAAAACACAATTTGATAACAAGTTAGATATAATTTGTAGTAAACTTTCAGAAAGATTAAAAGATAGTGCCCATTATGACAGATGTGGGAGGAAATGAAAATCATGACCTTTACATGCTACTGGATAGGTTGGTTTCCAACATCACTTCACCTCAAAATAGCATTTTTAGCCTTATGTCTCCGACTAAAGGGGCCAAGTATAGACAAGAGTATGTTATTGCTACTTTGTAGATTTCAACGTGCTTTTGATTCAATTTCTTAACATATGCTCATATAGAGGCTACAGGGACTCCAATTTTCACAAAATACCATAATGGTTATCATGACACTTTATAAGAGAGTGGTCAATCATGGACACCAACCTATTTATTTGATGCGTGGAAAGCCTGTTCCTCCGTCTG
Source organism: Diphasiastrum complanatum (assembly GCA_029204225.1). NCBI lineage: Eukaryota > Viridiplantae > Streptophyta > Lycopodiopsida > Lycopodiales > Lycopodiaceae > Diphasiastrum > Diphasiastrum complanatum. The sequence goes on along the minus strand of CM055096.1, from coordinate 27,946,669 downwards.
AATCATAGAAAAGATCGTCCAATTCCTCTTGGCCATGATAGATCACATGACAATTGACTTGTGCACGATTCTCATTGCAAAGAGTTACAAGTCTGACAATCATTCCACAACAACTCAACAAAAACACAATTAACTGGCCTTTACCTTGATCTGAAGTTCTGTTAGACGAGGTTACCAGCCGATTCAAATTGGCTGATTCGATGTGATCCGATGCGATTTGAACTGGCTGGCCAGGTTCGAACCATTTCATTGGTTCTTGGTTTGGAGACTAGTGAGTTGATATTAAGCAGGACCCAGGTTACACTAGCTGCTGACTGTACTAGGTTACCAGGTAGCATGTACATACTACATTGTACAGTGTTGACTCTTGAGCTCCGAGCACCCAGCACTGAGTAGCTCAGCAGTCACCAGTTGGCAATGAGTGAGCCTTGAGGAGTCAGGACTTTCGAGTCCCGACCCAGGACTTCTGACCTAGGAGTTAGGAGTAAGGACTTGAAACTTCTCTCTCTCTCTAGCCTCTAAGAGTCTCTCTAATTTGTCTCCCTCTCTCTCGTTTCTCTCCCTCTCTTATTAGAATTTAAAACTTTGAGTTTCAACTTAGTGGAGCACACAATTACAATGCACATTGCACAATTGAACTAGCAACACAATACACTTCAAAGTTGAACGTGCAAACTTCAAACAGATTCAAAGAAACACAAATTGCAAGTTCTAATGTTGAATGCTCAAGAGTCACGAGTGAGGAGTCAACACCCAAGACTCAAAATTTAAATCATCACAACCACAAATGCATAATCAAAATTTTTTAACTTAAAATTGGTATTAGATAGTCAAATTTCAATGATGTCAGTCCTCAAAGTTTAGAATCCATATGTGCATTGTGTCCACTGTAGTGTCTGATGATATTTAAACATTGAACAATAATATGTATAATGTCATGTGACATGACTCATCAGTACTGTTACTGTACTACTGTCTAGACTCTATTAAACTACTAATCTAGACTCTAAGCTTTCCTGGCTTTGAGCCTCCTCCGAGCAGGTGTTGTTGAGCTTGCCGTTGTCTCCTCTCAAACATTAGGGACGAAGTCCTCATTGGAGGTTGAGGTAGGATGCCCTTTATCCTCATCCTTGCTCTCCTTACACCCCTTCTCCACATACTCCTCCTCCTTTGAGGACTCTGACCCTGACGATGCCTCAGCCTTGGACTCGTCATCAGGGCTGTGAGCACGAGAGCTCGTACCCTCTCCTACCCTCCTCCTGAACGCTGCTCAAGTGGTAGGTCCTGCACACAAGGATTGACAAACCTATTATTGCCCACAAATTACAATAATCAGTTCAAACTTCATAAATGTATTTCAAGTGACAAGCATGCATTGTCAACCCATTAAGAAGTACTAACTCCTAATTTCTCACTTGCCCTTTGCATATCCGGCTCATGGAGGAATGCGTACACATCCCCGTTTGCCTGTGATCTTGGTGGTAAGTCTGGAACCTTTGCCACATCGATTTCATCCGGATTGATCTACACATATGCCACAATGCACATTGAAATCAAGACAGAATCTGGAGGGCCGACAAAAGTTAAAACACATGTCAACTGTATTACTTAAACCATACCGTACGTACTACTATCTAGTATTTACACGTTAGAAATTATAATTTATGACTTACTTGGATAGGCTCTGCGGTGGTCAAGACTCTACCCAAGAGTTTTAGGTTGGTACACCAACCTCTCCAACTGCGCAGAGGAGAGTCGATTCCCCTTCTTCGTGTGAATCAAGGAATGAGCGCTCCAATTCCTCTCACAAGCGATTGTAGTGTAGTCTTGCGAGAGGATCCCCATGGCAAGGCGGTCCAATTTGGGGACATCAATCCCAAACTTGGTCCACCATGACACGGGACGCAACTGGCCTGAATCATTGTTCAAAGAGGAATCGATAATTGCAACTTGCCAGTGAGCACCAGTGCCACAAACCAAAGCCAAGAAATTAGATAATAGAATTGGAATCTGATATCGAATATTTATAATGATTCAAAGATTGGTTATAAAAGCCACTAACAGCCTTTTCATGTATGTAAAAAAATGTAACTACCGACAATGTAATTGACTAATTGTGTAGTTTATTGCCCTCTCTCAAACGTGCCGGCCCAGAGGCAAACTCCAAGGTCTCTTGCCTGAATATATGGAGCTCATCCAACAGCTTATCCTGCTCGTATACATCAGGATAAACTCGGGAGACATAGTGTTACGAGCTCGTGACCAGTGCCGAACCCTAGAGAACACAGATAGGTCAGATACCACAGTCAGGGTCGTGTCCAGCGTACATGACCTACAGGATAAGACAGTGTGAATAGTGTGCCCCAACACGGTCCATAGCCATGGCGGGCCTAACACAGCCTAGGGACTCTGTCAGCAGGATAGGGCTCCTAGTTGGGTCCCGACGTGCAGTCGGCCACGTCAGTGACACGTGGCTGACACTTGGCAGTTGCATGCTACCAGTCCTCACACTGGGCTAGGAGGGGCTTACTCTATATCAGGGAGTAGGCAAGGTTGGGTGGATCAGTTAGTGTTTGCCCTACTGTGGTGTTAGGATCTATTACACTGGTATCAGAGCCATCTCCATCTTAGGGAGTTCAGGAGCAGCAGTAGAGAAAGCTATCAGAAGATAGGAAATATTTCTCAGATTCTCAGAAAAGAATAGAGGAGGAAAATCGCTGTAGGACCAGCTTTAAAATCCTTCAATTTGCTAGAATTTTCAGTAGTTTGGAGGAGACTTGTCTGGTACAGCTTCAGCGCTGTTAGATCAGCTTTCCTCTCTGATTTTTTTTGGATGTCTTTCTCGGATTTCAGAGTGGAATTAGTGTAGTAAGCAGTGAGCAGATCCATCGCTGTGAAATCAGCGACCTTCTTTTGATTTTCCAGTGAAATCTTTGTGAGTCTGAGTGGATTTCAAGGCAAAAAGTAGTAGCAGGGCCAGCGCTGGACAGGGAAGAGAAAGGAGTCAAAACTCATTTCTGTTTTTCAAGATTTTCAGAGGTTTGGGCATCAAATTTTCTTGCCACAGATCAGCGAGCAGGGTGCCATCGAAAATCCAGAATTTGGAACAGTTTTTCGGCTTCAAACTTGTTTTTTTGGACCAATTCAGATGCTGTCAGATCAGCGAGGGTAGGCAGCTTTCAATTTCAGAAAGTTTTATACTTTTTAGGGTCCTTTGCCTCGCTTTTTGGAGCCCCACGTCTGCAATCAGAGCAGTGAGCAACTCTACTCAAGAAACCGGAAATCTTGGTACCATTTTGAAGCCACAAACTGGGATTTTCCGGGACAACAGGTTTGAAATTTTGGGTGGAAGAGCTGAGAGGGTTCCTCTTCGTAATTTCTTTGGAAGTACAGTCCTCAGAAACAGCTAAGTCATCTTTCCTTTCCCTTGTACAGTTGTAAATTAGTCTTTTTGACTTTTTTTCATCAGAAGTTAAGGTACCTCTCTTTCAGTTCCAAAGATGACCACTCCTCAGGGACCTGATCAACCCCCGGAGAGAGGCTTCGACAAACTTGAAACAGAAGCCTTGGCTTATAGTAAAGGGAAAGAACCCATGGAAGTGGAAGAACAGGAACAGTTCGCCGAAGAACTCGACGAACTGGTTACCAAGGAACAGTTTCTCCAGTTGGTAACAGAAGTGGATGAACTGAAGTTGGCGTTAGCCAATTTCAAGTCCAGTGTGGATGACTCGTTCGCTGAACTCAAGAGCTTGATTTTGAGTTCCGCGAAAGGAAGCCTTCCCTCCACTTCTCAGTTGTCCCCTTCTCCACTTCCATCAGTTTTGGGTGAGACTTTACGGTCTCACCCTAGTGTTTTTAAAGGTTTAAAGCCTCCTACTTTTAATGGGGAAGAGAAGGATAGAAATGCAGATATTCTACAAAACTTCCTCAGCAAATGGAAGAACATTCATGCTCTTAAATAGACCCTTGACCATTTGCAAGCTATTGAGGCCAGTCTTTCCTTAGGGCCTATGGCCTATAAGTGGTGGTTAAATCTCCAGGAGACTGGGCAGACTCCCCGGTCATGGAAAGCTTTTAAAGACACTTTCCTAAGAGAATTCCTACCAGAAAATGAACTTGATAGAGCCTGGGAAGCCTGGGAAAGAACAGTAATGGACAAGTCCCTCATCCAAATATCGAGAAGCAATTTTAAAAATTAAACATATGGATGATTATCAGAAAATCCGGGGATTTGTCCGTGGCCTCAAAGATGAATATAAAGTAGAGGTCCAGAGAAACTCGCCTACTACCCTTGAGCAAGCTCTTAGATATGCTCAAATCTATGATGAATCAGTGGGTAGGAAGAGGGCGAGACAACAACCACTTTTTGAGCAGCCTCCTCAGAAAGACTTTCAATTTAAAAAGAAATTTTTAAAAAGAAAGAAAGAAGATAAATTTCAAAGTGAAGCTCCTCAGAAACGCCCTTCACTCATACAGCCCTTAAAACCAGATGATTTTGAGAAAGCCAAACAAGAACGTTTGTGCTTTGTGTGTATGGGCAAGGGACACACAGTCAGACAGTGTCCCAAGGGGCCTTTCACTAAAAAAGATAAGAAAGATAAGAAACAAGTCCATCTTGTTCAAACTGTAAGTTTCCCCAGTGACTCGGCAGCTTCCGAGATCAAAGTGTATCATGAAGATCATGAACATTGTTGCCAGTTGACCTCTGCAATGCTAGCGAGACCCTTCAGCTTTGGGCCGCATGACCTAGTACGTATGCATGGGAAAGTTGGTAACCAGTTAGTAAGAGTTATGGTTGATGATGGGGCAACCCATAATTTCATCAACTACACCCTGGTTAAAAAGCCTAAACTATCAAAAGTACCTAGTCAGCATAGGTACATAGTTTCATTAGCTAAGGATGAAGATAAAAAAATATGGGAAACTATGGTAAGTAATTTGAATCTTGGTATTCAGGGGTACCAAGATGAAATAAACTTTTAGATAATGCACCTGGATCATACAGACATTGTTCTCGGGAGAGATTGGCTCTACAGTTTAGGACCTTCCCTTCACAGAAACTATCAGGAGAACACCCTCAGCTTTCAGCATAAAGGCCGAGAGGTCCAGTTGCATGGGGAGCATGATGTTCCCAACAGTCCTATGGTCTGCAGTTTAGAGCTCTGTCAGCTAATCGGAGACGAAGATCATCAAGTATTCTTATGTGACTATCAGTTTATTCTTGAAGTTTCTATTTCCAGTTCTATTCAGCAGAAAATCAGTAAATTAGAAACTTTATTGTCTAAATTTAAAGATGTTTTTCTTGAAGATTTACCACATGGTTTACCACTTAGCAGAGAGGTAGATCATGTAATAAACCTAGTACCAGGTACAACACCTGTTTCTAAACCTTCGTTTCGGGTCAGCCGAACAGAGGATGAAGAAATAATTAGGCAGTTAACAGATTATCTTGGGAAAGGCCAAATTCAGACCAGTAGTTCACCATGGGCCTCACCAGTCCTATTGGTGAAAAAGAAAGAGGGGTCTATGCGTCTTTGCGTAGATTACAGAGCCCTCAATAAAGTCACAATTAAGAATAAATATCCTATGCCTTGGGCAGACGAGTTGTTTGACCAACTCGACGGGGCTAAGTTTTTCAGTAAAATAGACCTCAGATCGGGATATCATCAAGTCCGTATTAAGTCGGAAGATGTCTCGAAAACAACTTTTAGGACTCGTCACGGTCATTATGAGTTTAAGGTGATGCCATTTGGGCTCACAAATGCTCCAGCTACCTTTATAACCTTGATGAACAGTGTCCTCAGACCATACTTGGGTAAGTTTGTAGTCGTATTTATAGATGACATCCTCGTATACAACAAAACGAGGAAGGAGCATCTAAAACACCTCAGAAAGGTGTTTCAACTGCTCAGAAAGCATAAGCTTTATGCTAAACAATCCAAGTGTGAATTCTTCGTTGAAGAAGTAGCATATTTGGGTCACATTATCTCATCAGATGGGATTAAGATGGACCCAAATAAGGTCAAAGCCATACTCAGTTGGCTGAGACCTCAGAATATTTTAGAACTTCAGATCTTTCTTGGTTTGGCGGGATATTACAGACGATTTGTCAAGGAATATGCTCAGATAGCAGTTCCCATGACAAATCTTCTTAAGGGGAAGGGAAAGGAGTTCATTTGGGAGTCCGCACAACAGGAGAGCTTTGATGCTCTCAAAATAGCCGTAGCTACAGCACTAGTTCTAAAAGTCGTCGACCCCAATCAGCCATTTGTGGTCGAAACAGATGCTAGCGACTTTGCAGTAGGTGTTGTGCTAACTCAGAGTGGACGACCAGTTGCGTTCGAGAGTAAAAAACTCGAGCCAGCTTAGACTAGGTACAGTGCCTATGAAAAGGAACTCTTTTCTATAGTCCATGTCCTTAAGACTTGGAGGCATTATTTGTATGTCTATCAGATATAGACGTGGAAAATTCAATATAGTATCAGATGCCCTTAGCAGAATGCCTATGATAAACGAGCTGAGTTTTACTCAGATTCGTAATGAATTACTCGAGTCCTTGAGAGGGAAATGCCAACATGATGCATTCTTCTCTACTATCTGGAACTTAGTCCAGAGCAGACAGTTATAGACTCCAGAACCAGTTCTCGGGGCTGGTGCCAGTTCATCCAAGAATACGGCAGCTTCCGTTGAGGATGATGATGAGTCCGAGTATACGTCGTCAGATGACGTTGAGGATTCTGAGCCTGTATTACCCAAGCAAACCCAAGTGGTTGAGGGTCAGTTGACTCAAGGATTCAAATGGAAACAGTATTCCATTCAGGATGAGTACTTGCTCTATAGAGATAGAGTATGTGTCCCCAATTCAGAGGATTATAGGCAACAGGTCCTATATGAATGTCATGACAATCCTAGTGCGGGACACCCAGGCATACAGAAGACCTATGAGCTTCTTCGTAGGCAATTTTTCTGGCCCAGTATGAAAAAGGACGTCCACCTGTATGTAACCAGTTGCCAGAAATGTCAAGTAAACAAAGCAGAGCGTTTAAAGGCAGGAGGGTTGTTGCATCCCTTAGAGATACCAGCTGGTAAATGGGAGAGTATCTCCATGGATTTTATAGTAGGCCTGCCTAAAACCCAAAAGGGTAATGACGCTATATGGGTCACAGTTGACCGTTTGACCAAAATGGCTCATTTCATTCTGACCAAAACAACCGTTAGAGCTCCAGAGTTAGCGAGGTTGTTTGTAGACGGGCTATTTATATTGTACGGTCTACCTTCCGGCATAGTCAGTGACCGGGACAATAAGTTTACTGGAAATTTTTGGAGGGCAGTATTCCATTATCTCCATACTAAACTTAATATGAGTACCACCGACTTAAGGGGGAGGGAGTGTTACGAGCTCGTGACCAGTGCCGAACCCTAGAGAACACAGATAGGTCAGATACCACAGTCAGGGTCGTGTCCAACGTACATGACCAACAGGGCAAGACAGTGTGAGTAGTGTGCCCCAGCACGGTCCATAGCCATGGCGGGCCTAACACAGCCTAGGGACCCTGTCAGCAGGATAGGGCTCTCAGTTGGGTCCCGATGTGCAGTCGGCCACGTCAGTGACACGTGGCCGACACTTGGCAGTTGCATGCTACCAGTCCTCACACTGGGCTAGGAGGGGCTTACTCTATATCAGGGAGTAGGCAAGGTTGGGTGGATCAGTTAGTGTTTGCCCTACTGTGGTGTTAGGATCTATTACACATAGGCATTCCACCCATCCCTGAGCTCCCTATCAAAGTAATGCTCCTCACTCCTCCATTATGGATGGAGTATGTGGGCCATGGCATGCAAGGGTCGATGAACCTGCTATGCTAGAGGTGCTAGATTTCCTCAAGCCGGCAAGATAATAGATTTGAATGTTAAATGATGAGCCCTCAGGAGTCATCAGTCAGCCACATCGCATAGAAGCTAGATATTAGATAATTGGAAACTGAGAACTCAACCAAGGATTCATCAATTCAAATATCAAACCATAGTAAGGACTAAGGAGTCGTGCAACAAGACAATATAGTAAGCGATATACCTCTTTGGGCTAATGGTCGTGCAAAGATGCAGCTGCTCGCCCAACCTGTCCAGAAACATATAAGAGGGCCAATGTGCAGCCCTCTCGATCTGTAAGGCATAGGATAGTGTAAATAGGTTGTAGGCCCACGACAGTGGATTGTGCCTCATCCCAAAATGTAGTTGAGAGCACGATCAACTTGAATCTCTTACCATAATGGCAACTTGCAAGTTTGAAGTGGCAATTTGCAAATGTAGTGAATCAATTATGGCAAATTCTTAGTGCTCAGTGCTCACAAACTACAATAGCAATTACTGCGCATTGAGTTACATACCTGGTGGGGGCTGGTCTCAAGACATCCAGGGTGGAGTGTCTCCTGAAGATGCCCAACGCCCTTGGCCTCTTGGTGATGCACCAAGGACTGTCCCATGCCCGCCATTCCATGCCCAGCACCTCCGCGATCCATGGTATCTTGGCTACATACTCGAACAGGTCCAGGCAATGTGCAACACAAGTTGTCCAAAAGATGTGGGGGTAGGTCTCATTAATGAGCCTACCCATGGCAATACAATTCGCCACATTGTCTGTGACAACCTAAACAATGCAATGTGCATGGAATTCAAGTGAACCATTGTGTTCATGTTTTTGAAATTTCTTCTTCGATGTAACATTTTTGTGGCATTTTCTGAAGTATATGCATTTTGTGGCAATCTCTCTTTTCCATCACTAATATGTTCATATCTACGTTGAGGACAAGGCCTTTGTTTAGAATGGAGAGTATAGGACTTATATTCACAATACCAAGCTTGGGCTTTTAGCTCTTGGCCTATGATCTGACAATATCATTTATGCTTGGGGTACTTGGAACCCTTTGTGGCATGAGCAGGCATATGGTCATTTTTATGGTAAATATAGAGCTTCGAGAGTCCAGCCCTAACTCATAGATTGTAGGGTCTCAGATGGTATAAATAAGAGGCATGTGAGTTGCATTGATGATGGTTGACTATTTGGAGAGTATCTTCATGATCAGAAGAGCTGAAGATTTTTTTAGCCTTGTCTATAGCTTATATATGACTTATGCTTTGCAAATTTCCATGTGGTATGTTTGTGCATCAATGATGATTGGTGTTTTCCAATCTATGTTAATAGATTTTGCAATATTCTCTCTCTAATCACTGTAGTATATGGATGTGATATGTATTGCATTCTGTTTGCTGGTAATCGATTTATGATATATTATTCTGTCATAAATTATAGTATAACAATAATACATCTTTACACATATGTACGGATGTCTATCAATGTTTATAATTTTAACAAAGGGTTTACTGTTTATATCAGGGTGTTTATTAGGGTATATGTCGTCTTATGGTAAGGGTTGATGACGAATTTTAATGAACGAGTACACTTATAAGATCCTTGATCACATGTAGACATTTCTATCTACCTTGGAAAATTAGTAGTGAACACATATACATATCCATGGTATACATTTCCACGTATGCAAATTTGCGTATATTCTATAATTTAATCAAGGTTGCAGGCCACGTTCCGGAATGCGATCCGAAACGCGTTCCGGATCGCATTCCGGATCGCGTTCCGGGAATTCCCATTAGGATTTCCCGGAACGCTTTTTTTTTTGAAATTTTTTTAATGCCAATATGGGTATCAAGTGGAAGGTTTTTTCAAGGGCAGTTCATTTATCAAGTTTGCCATCAATATCAGGACCATTGTCGTCCATTCACTTATTTTTCACTATTATATCATTTTCTACAGTTACCAGTATTGTGTGAAATGAAATCATGTGCAAAGCAAAGCATTGAAAGCATATTGAATCTCTCTCTCTCTCTCTCTGAAGTAGACCATGCTGGAAAAAAAATCATACCGAATTACCTACTGAAATAGACCATGCTGGAAAAAAATCATATCGAAACACAAACCGATAGGACACAATGTAAAAACGCGAAAATATATAATGTCGGGCTCAAGGCCAAAAAAAAATAGAGTGACGTCCGATAAATAATGTCTCATAACAACTAACAACTAACAATCGTCCTCTAACTCAAAGTTTGAGTCATCAGTCTCCGTGGAACTGCCAAACAAGGAATCTGTAGATGACGCTGAGGGTGTCATGTGTCGTGGTGAGCCTCTGCCTCTGCGTCCGCCTCTGCCTCTTCCCTGTCCCCTACCTCTCCCTCTCCCTCTCTCTCTCCCTCCTGCCCCCTCCTGGCTGGCTCCAACTGCTCCTCCTCTGCTACTCCCTCTAGGTCGCCCTCTCAACTGTGATCTCGTAGCCTGGGAAGACCCTATAAACTCATAGTCGACCTGGCCCTCAACTGCCTGTGAAACTCCAGTCCTCTCTACAAACAAGGCCCCTAGCCCACCCTCCCCCCCCGGAACGTCTAGGCTGCCCTCTACGTCTAGGTGCAGGAACGGCTGCTCCTCTTGTGTCTCGGCATCGGGGTCTACAAATAAGTGCTGCATGTCTCCCCCCCCCTCATGCTCACCCTCATCCTCTGCCTTTGTATCACTCTCATCCATCCACTCCTCGTATCCATGCCCAAATCCCTCTCCACGCCCCATAAATCTCATCTCCATCCTCTCCCATCTCTTGACGTCGAGCTGCTCTCCTGTGGCGTCGTGTAGACCGTGCCTCTGCATCTGCCTGCCTATGTAGCTCATGATAGATATCATCCTCGACCTCCTCCTCCGTAGGTGGCACCCGAGGATCAACAGTTGTCGTATGTACCTTGTAGGAATCAGGGTTCACCTACAAAAACAAACGAGCATGGTTAGCAAACTTATGCATTTGTCAAATAAGTTCATTTGAAATGCAAGTACATCAAGCAATACCAATAAAGTCACTAACTCACCTCGATCAAGCGGTCGCCCTGCATGCATCTGCGTCTCAACATGCGTCCGTTGGTGTTCACGAACACCAAACGCCTGCACTGCTCAATGGAGAGTCTATTTCTCTTCTTCGTGTGATGGCTGGCCCATACACTCCAGTTCCGCTCACAGGCGAAAGCCGAACAGTCCTGTGCAAGGAACCTCTCTGCCAGTCGCTGAAGGTCAGGTGTACTGCGGCCATGAAAGCTCCACCATGTGACAGGTGCCAACTGGTCATCTCTGAGCTTACATTGCTCTCGATCAAAAGGATACAGGCCCCGCTCGAACTTGACCATGTCTCGCTCTATGTTCCCCAGAGTCGTGCCTGTTGGCAAAGGAAATAGAACACGTGTCAGGCCACAAACCAAAGCATATGCTAATAGAAACAACTACACTAGCTAGAATATTTACAATACCTGCGCCGGGCCATACACGCTCGGTGTACTCCACCCATTCTTGGTGGAGCTCCGTGTCGCCAGGACGTTTGGTAGAGCGCCACAATGGGTGCAGCATGTGGGCCACCGCATGGATGGGTCTGTGGAAGTAGTCCCACCTCGCCTCCCAACGTGTGAGGAGCTCGTCCTTCCAGCGTAGGTGACATTGCAAATGGGTAGGCATCTTCGAAAACACGAGAGCAGAGTGAAACTGAAATAAGAAAGTGATAGGAGATGTACCTATCCTCCTCCAAGCCACATCTGTGAAGCGCCTCGCCGATGCGGTCCATGAACTCGTATATGAGACCGAGAGTGCACCCCTCTCGGTCTACTAGGCGCAGTACAGAGAAGACAGGTCGAAGAACCTCTACAATGTCACTCGCACATGTCCAGAAGTCGTTTGCAAAGACTATGGCCTGGAAGAACATTGCCTCTGTCGTGCAATTCTTGAACTCATCAGATGCCTCACTGGATACCATCGTCCGCAAATGATCTCGCAAGACGCAAAGTCGCTCGAGAACCAGGAAAAAGAAGGCAAAGCGAGTGGGTGCTGGCTTCTTCAGGTCCAGCCGAGAGAATGTACGGAACAATGCCAGCACGCGCCTCTTTCTGGTGACGAACTTCACTATGCGCATGGCTTGAAAGGTGAGCTGCAAGACAAACATTAAACAACAAATTGTTAGAAGCTAAAAGAGGTTAGGGGCCTGGAATAATTGACAAGCGCAAAATGCTTTACAAAGTGACGAAAATTGTACCTCACGAATCCATGGAAGTGCAACCATGTCCTGAATGAGAAGGTCGATGCAATGTGCAACACACGGGGTCCACACAATACTCGGGTGCTCCCTCATCACCATCTCTCCCATCGATTTGCAGTTCGAGCCGTTGTCTGTAACGACTTGAACCACATGCTCTGCCCCAATCTCCTGCACTACAGAGATCAATGCCTCATAGATGAACTCGGCCGTGATGGCTCCACTAGCTCGAGTAGCATCCATGCCTCGTAGGAAGACTGTGCCAAGTGGGCAAGACACTAGGATATTGACAACAAATCGCCGACGAGTGTCAGTCCATCCATCGCTCAATATCGAGCATCCATAGCTGCAAAAATACAACATTTCTTAGACATGTGCACTTGCAAACATTGTGGTAATTTGTAGATTGAAACAAATGAAGTGGTAAAGAGTAGCCAAAAATTCTTACGTCTGCCACGTTGTGGGGATGGAGCTCAGCTCCCGTGTGATGGTCTCCTCCTCCTGTCGTAGCATGGTTGTGCGCAATGCCTCTCTCCTCGGAGGCCTCCATGACGAATCAGCTGATGCTATGTGAAGGCAAGTGTCTCTAAAGATCCAAGTGTCTGCAACAACAAAAGGAATGCCACACTCATAGAACAGCTGGCCAATCCGTCGGGTACACAGGGCATGATGATGTCTTTGCCATGCACCTCGGCCCAATGTCTGCTGCCTAGCCCTAACCGCTCTCTGCTTCACAGAGTACTCTCCCGGTCTAGAACGCCCACCAAAAACAGCAGATGGGCGTGCTGAAGGTGTGTTTGACTGTGGAGCATCGCCTGCTGCATCGCTACGGCCCTCTGTGGCATGATCTGACTCTGTAAATGGTGCGTCAGCAGTTGATGATGACGTTGGACGAGATGGACCTGCTGATGAAGGAACAACTGGATGAGAGGGTGCATGTGTGCTGGACGCTCTACGAACATCTCCCCCCATGTGACTAGGCCCTGCCTCTGCATCTGCTCTAGACCCTACACCTCCACCATGTCCCGAACCTGCTTTAGTCCCTGCTCCTACCACTGACCCATGAACAACACTCTAAGATGGTCTCAAAGGCTCAAGAGATGTACCGTCACGCCCGTATGTGTCCATCAATCTCTCCACCTTTGCATCTGATATGCGAGGGCAAATGGATATGCCCATCCCCCGCCCAAATGGCCTGGTGAATCGTAGCAAATGGGCCCTAACCCTGGTAAGGGAACTAGTAAAGATGCCGCCACAATGCATGCATCTCCATCTGCGGGCACCAGATACCTGGTGCGTAGCCACATCCCCCCTTTGTCAACTCTACCTCTGACCAAATGCCTCTACCGAGGACCGGCATCGTGTGAATCTGTCAATGTATCAGATCGTGTGACTCAGCCAATGTATCAGACCTGCAAAAGAGGAAGCAAACAATCACATGTCAGTATTTTGTTGGTAGCAACAACATTCGGATTGATGCGAATATCAACCCTAAACCCTAAAATGAATGTAATTTTTGGGCATGCCACCGAAAACCTTCTCTAGAAGTGATAAAAACCGAAACTAACAGCACAAGCATGTTTGAGGGCATGAAGAAACACAGTTTAGCCTAAAATTGCACCTCAATCAGATGATTATAAGCTAGTTTGCAAAAAGAGTCAAAAACACGTGGAAAAGGGGCATGCGATTCATATCTTTTGATACAAGCAAAAATGGGAAAAACTAACAGCATGAGCATCTCTGTGGGGTTCAATACAGATGATTTGAAACCAAAAACCACTTCATTACGTTGCCTACAGCTCATTCTATGAGCTACCAAGGTTTGAAGTCAAAACTTACCTAAAATCGTTTTGGAGACAAATGCCACCACCTCGTCGCTTCCACCGTCTTGATCACGCACGGATCGATGCCCCACGCTGCCCACAATCCACCATCACCTCCTCGTCCTTGCTCTCTCTCACTCTCCAACTCTCATAAGCCAAAATTTTTTATGTGGGCCGTGGGCCTGCTTGCTCGCGGCCCACATAAAAAAATTTGAAATTTTTTTTGCGTTCCGGAACAGCGTTTCTGGTCCTGGGACGTGAGCGATCCGGATCGAAATCCTTCCGGATCGCGATCCGCTGCAACACAGAATTTAATCTTCTGGTTGAGGTTGGAAGTTTGACTCCCATTAGCTGCATAAAGGGACATTCGAGAGAAAATAAATAAAATGCAGAGTTCTGATAACGTTTTGCTGTCTGGAATGTCAACAATTTGAAACGTGCATTGTGGAAGGCTGATGGCCTGGAATATCATTCCAGAGCAACTATGATGCCGTGCCATGATGGAGGTGTATATAGTTATAGTTTTTAGAGTTCACGGGTAAATCTTCAGGACATGAGCCACTATTCCTGTTATGTTCTGTTTTGTTTCGTTATTGCAAAAACTGAGGAAATTTTCTCACTTTTTGGAAACTGCAGAACTTCTTGTTTACAACCAAGGATGAAAGTGCACCTCTAAAAGCCATTGATTTCGGCTTATCTGATTTCATCAAACCAGGTATGGATGTATTTTCATCCACTTGCATTTAAGGTCTTAATGCTAGTTGTAGTGCTCTTTTGAAAATGAATTTGTATACTTTTGTCAACTGGATGGTAAACTAGTGAAACTTGAATTGAGATTTGCTAGGCAGCAGCTTGTTCTGGTGGTACTGTGTAGTGGACTCGTGAGTATGTTGACCTTTTTGTTCATGGTGGATTCTCCCTATAGGAAGCCATGCAATCAAGCACGTGCTATGAGTTATGTTTTCATAGCTGCTCAGAAAAACAGGCAGACACCATTCAATCGTTAATTTTAACCTGGATGATTGGTTATGGCCAGATGAGAAATTGAATGACATAGTCGGGAGCGCATATTATGTTGCCCCAGAAGTGCTTCACAGATCCTACAGTTTAGAGGCAGATATCTGGAGTATTGGCGTTATTACATATATCTTACTTTGTGGAAGCCGGCCTTTCTGGGCACGCACAGAATCTGGAATATTCCGGTCAGTTCTGCGTGCTGACCCCAACTTTGATGATGCACCTTGGCCCTCTGTCTCACCAGAGGCGAAAGATTTTGTAAAACGGCTTCTGACTAAGGATCCTCGCAGGCGAATGACGGCAGCTCAGGCTCTGAGTAGGGCTTCAGTATGACTGCAATTTTTAGATAGCTTTATCTTGCAAGTGGGTTCTTGAATGTCCAACGGTGATAATACCTAGTTATTTGTGTCTTATGTTACTTATGTTTTGTCTGTTGTGCAGCACACCCATGGATTCGTGGAGAGTTTGAAATTCCACTTGATCTTTTTATTTACAAGTACACAAAATCTTATCTTCAGTCTTCTGCTTTAAAGCGGGCAGCTCTCAAGGTAATGAGTTGTGAAACTGTAGAAATGCTTAAATGATCAGATTGCTGCTTTATGTGAATTTAGACTATTCATAGTTTTAAGTAGTAGACGTTGAATTGTGAGCACGGTTATCCTTTAGCAGTTCCTGTGCATCTTCCTGAAAAAGTTAGCATTCTCTTTGTCTACTGCCAGAAGCTGAGATAACCCCTTGATTACCCAGGGTTTAAGTCACATAAGGTTTGTGCAATGGCCACAAATGTAAGGCATCACTTGATTGAGGATCTTTGATCCTCTTAAGCAGGTTCTTACCCACATATTTTTTCACATGTCAGCGCAGGTTTTTTCTAGCCGCTAGGGTACATGATTCCTCCACATGTTGGTTTTGCAGGCGGTATCCAAGACCTTGAATGAGGATGAACTGTTCTATCTCAGAACTCAGTTTATGCTTCTGGGGCCTAATAAAAGTGGGCGAGTGTCATTGGAGAATTTCAGAACGGTTTGTTGTTTGATCAATTTTAGTTTCCGTTCATTTTATGTAATAATGTGTTGCTAGGTTGCTGCATGTGGAATTGAAACTAGATATGCAGGTTGTTGTTGCTGTGCCGCTCCTTGTGTACAAACTAGCATACCCTGTAGGCTGTGCTCATTTTGTATATGGTTACCTCCCCTTTTCTGTCGCAAATGTGTGCCAATTCAATTCTGTGTACACAAAAGTTTGTTTGGTTTTGTGGTACTTTGCTCAAGCTCTGATATTCTTGACTCTATTGCATGAGTGGGACGGATAGGGGTGTATTACTTGTCACCCACTACTTTTATGAAAAAGATCATGTGCGAAGCCACTACGAATTTGTGGTTTTAAAAGATGCTTTTTTGTCTTGAAGCAGGCTTTGATGAAGAATGCAACTGAGGCCATGAAGGAATCCAGGACTTTTGAGATACTTTCTTGGGTATGGACTTTGATATTGTTATTCCGAGCAATGGTACTAATCCTTTAAAATTTAATGTGATTAAAGTTGGATAGGCCTTTTCTTTTGATAAACAGCAGGTTGTGACTGTTGTCCCTTTGACTGTTCTCTCTCTTTGGCCTAGGGCTCTTTGTTTGAACTTTGTCTTTCAACTTGTGAGTGAAAGCTTCTGTGTGGTTACTGATGAAATGTTTGTGGTTTTGCAACTACTGAATCCTGTGTCATGTTGTTTGGTCTCACAAGTATGTGGTGGCCATGGTACTGAATCTTGATTTTGTAATTTTTTATTTCGGTTTTTCTTGTCTACCATGTCCACAACATTTGGATCCCTTTTCAGATCTAAACCGGGCCAACCAAGCTTTACATTAGCCCCACAACATTGCTACTTAATTTTGAAGTCATTAGTATGAAATGAACACTGTGAAAACTTAGTTGACGGCGCCTGCCAAGTCATTAGGAATATTGATATGGAGTGATAATTATATCTTCGACACCTTCACTTGATCAAACATCCATGATAGCCAAAACTAATGGCTAACAAACATTTAATGTCCATGCAACTGACGGGTCTTTCTCCTCCATTTGCATTGCTGGTTGCTCAAGACCGCATCATTTGTGACAAGATGGGCAAGACTTTCCTGCATCTTCAAGGAGGTCGTCTTTTAGACTGGTAATGCAATTGTGAAATCTCCATCCCACTACAGAAGGATATCCATACATGTGCAAACATAAACTCAAAATAGAGCTCCCACTTTGACAAAGAGATTCACCACATGATGTGCTTTCTTAGCCTCCAAGTTAGCCCATCTTGCGACATTGATTGGCCAAATGCCTAAGCTTACCACAATATTGATATTTCCCTTCTTTTTTGCTGCCTTAAGAAGTATCTTGACCGTTCTTGAGATTCTTCTTAATATGGGATGATTTCCAATTAGCAAACAAAGTTGCATCACTAAAATAGGGTGCATTAGAATTGTTTTTAATTCTTCATTTCCTTCCAAGTAAAGCGACAACTATGAAGATTACCAAAAAGTAAAGGCCACATTACTATATTCAGCAAGCATGCTATTGCAATGGAGTGCAATAACATTATATTTAGGTACCTGTTCACCGATTCCTGCAAGTGGATTTATTATGGATTGCCTGTGATTAACACGACAAGTCAAGCATTTACCATTCCCAGGCTTTAGACCAAAAAACTTATGTTTTGGGAGTTCAGCATTTCTAGCTTTGGCACCAAATGTTGTTGCAAGTTACCCCCAAATTTCTGTTGAGGTTTTGGTGAGATCCAATTGATGTGTTTGCCAGCTAGCCAAGCATAAACCGATGTGAGAAGCAGCCTTTTTTCACACATTCCATCTTAACAAATCATTTGGATTATTAGTATGATCTGAGTACCATGCACAACCCCCCACAACTTTTCTCAGTCAAAAGAAGTCTCATTTTGAGTTGCCATGTGTGGAAATTCTCACCTTGAGCTTGTCAAGTAGTAGTCTTTGGTGCATCAAAAAAATAGCAAAAAGAAAATCAGTTCGTCCCTTAAATCACAAATAACTATTCGTAAGTGATCCTTAAGAACAATGTAGGAATATCCGGTTTAACACTTTGATCAAGAAATAACATCATAAAATTTTTTTTACTTGATTCAATCCATTGAAAATAGTGAAGCCACTCAGTGCTAGCCACATGAAATTGCCACCATAAACTGGATGCACAGTAGGAGTTTTTTTAAACCTCACGGGCAGCAGTTCAATAATGTTTAAATGTAGTAGAATCCCTTCTATGCAGCATATGTAATATTTCTTTGTGTCAACCTGTTGACCATAGATGGATGCACTTGCGTTTAAGAAGATGGACTTTGAAGAATTTTCTGCTGCTGCAATCAGTGTCCGTCAGTTGGAAGGATTGGATGGCTGGGAAAATCGGGCACGGACTGCATATCAATATTTTGAAGAAGATGGCAATCACAGAGTTGCTACAGAAGAGCTAGCTCAGGTATCATTCTTCAACCACAGTGCTTTTGTGTGCTTACTTTTAGCTCTTAGCCTATGTTAATATTTTGATGCTGGAAGTAACATTTCAGAAAGCTTTTGCTACTTTCGTCTTCCTTCTGTCTGTTTATGTGTTGTCATGGTATGATTGGTAAGCTTTGTGGCGTGCACGGATATAGTTTCAGCTCAAAGATTGTGGATGATATCAAAATACTGCCCTTCGTACCATGAACTGCTTGATAGCATCACACCAGAGCTTATGCCTTGTATCTCAAAAACAGGAGGTGGGCCTTGCTCCAACCGTTCCTGCCAAGTTAGTCCTCCATGAGTGGATTCGTCAAATAGATGGAAAGCTCAGTTTTGTTGGTTTCACCAAGTTGCTTCATGGGGTTACACCTCGATCCGGCATGAAAAATCAATAAGGTATATGGTGTTACAGCCAATCATGTCTTAAATCTTAATCAGTTCAGTGGAAAGAGCATTTTTCAAATGTTGAGGACATACCCTATGTACCAGGTCCATTTAGCATTTAGTGTGGCTGGCTTATTTGTGCCATTATTCATGCTGACAGTCCTCACGATTCATTTCTGACAAAATTTTCTCTGCCTAAGTGGCACCTCGACTTGTATCTATGTATGACAGATTCTTTCATAGCAAATGTTAGTAGTGCTTAAGGTTAGCATGGATATAGAAATTGACGGGGCAGTTTTCTATTTCTCACCATTTTGAATCATAAATCATGTTCTCTGTAATGTTTAGGCTTCTCTTTCATTCTGTACAACCATATTGTAAGATTATTTTTTGCGGTGGAGGTATGATGTGTTAGTAATGATTATCAATTTTTTATTCAATTATTGAATGGGGAGTTGTATTATAAGTTGGTGCAACTTTTGACAATAGTCAGAGGTTTAATATATAGCAGATTAGGATTTTCTGAACTTTCTAAATCATTAAAGTTAAGTTGTATTAGGTGACATTCACGACTGGATATTTGATGAACAAAATTCTAAAATACCTGCATGATACAAAGAGGCTTATGATGAGCTAGAATCAACACCATCACCATTAGATGCAGCGAAGAACGGCAGTTAGGGTGAGGTTCTAGAAAAGAGCACGAAAATTCCTTAGTTGGCGACAGCTGGTATCGCAAATAAAGTGATGCTTTTGTTATTATTTGATCAGAATCCTACATTAAGTGGTGTGTTAGTGAAGACCTTTCCTCTCCTCGAGGTCTGGGGTTAGGCTGCACCCCCAGGTGCACAAACAGAACGAACAAAAAAAAAGTGTTTATTCTTTATAAGTTTGAGGGTAAGGTTGAATGTCATCTTCTTCCTCTTGTTATTGCCTACTCTATCAGGAGCTAGTTTCTGTTATTTATGGTCTGTTATTCATAGGTAAGCATCTAAGTTGTGACAATTATCAATTTACATCACTGAAATCTTGAGAGTTTCTAGTTTAAGACGGAGGCTAAAGAAGTGAAAGAACTCTGTTTCCGTAGTATTGTATTCATGGCATCTGAAGGCCTTACATATTGAATCTAAATACAGCTTTCTATTCAATGAAACCAAAAACCTTTTACCTCATGAGAACATTTCCGAGTGTGCATTGCTTTGGCAAGCTCATAAATTTCTTTTTACCAAGATCTAGTGTAGATATCTCTTCTCAAGGCCTCTTCCCGATTGCGTCCTTATGCATTGGGAGGGAATAACATGAGAAGGCAAACCCCTTTGTTCAATTGAGACCATTTAAGCGGTCCAGGTTTAATTCTCTTTATAAACTCTTATTGACAGCTACGATTAGGTCGAGCGTTGTTCATATCTGTGTCAACAAAGTCTTATGAAAGAAATAATTATGCTCTCCATAGAGTATGACCTATGAATTCTGGACTCTGAAGTGCTGCATTCTGTAAGTACCAAAAGTACCTCGATAAGCTTTATGTAATACATGAGCTTAATTAAGTTTTGCAAACAAAAAAAGAAGATTGCACTAAGCTTTCAGCTTTTAGAATCTCAATAACATGGTGAATGAAAGAGTAGCTAGCATACGTAGGCACACAAATTGACTAAAGAGACCACGAAGTATATCTCTACTCGTAATTCAAAGAAGCATAAAGAAAGTCGAATTTGACCACCTACAGAGGAAAGGAAGTGAAGAAAACCAAGAGAAGAAAATAAAACCCCAACCAGATAATAAGAATAACAAATCTTTGACTCAAGTCAATGTTCAAGATGATCTTGCACATGATACAAAATATTTTGTTCAAGATGTTGCAGATGAAGCAAGGAAACTTTTATTGAACTAGAAGACAAGGAAGTATCCAAGATCGAAGTTCAGATTATAGGTTGTATTTTTTCTAATGTACTAGTTGAGGAGCTAATATTATTATTGAAGACGATGCCTATGTTTTGGGTCTAACAAACCACCTATCATCAAATATTTAAAGTTTGTTGGTAGATCAAATAGGAAGGAAACTTGTTGATTTACTCAGCAATATTGATTTACTCAACAAACCATAGACGATGCCTATGTTTTGGGTCTAACAAACCACCTATCATCAAATATTTAAAGCTTCTTGGTAGATCAAATAGGAAGGAAACTTGTTGATTTACTCAACAATATTGAAGTATCCATGGCAAAATGATGTTGATGAGGTAACCATAAACGCAGGGAAACGTCCATTTCTTTACATCCTAAGAAATGTTTGGTATGACTGAGGAAATATTACTTGGACATAGAATCTCAAAAAGGAAAATTAACGATAAAAATTATTACAAATTTATGTTGTTTTACAACAACCATCAAATTTTGAAAAATTAAGAGGACTACTTGGGCATGTTAGAGAGACTTCTGATCCTTTGCACATAACTATTCAGCCACAAAGTGGAAAACTCTTGGTGTGATCTATTCATTTAAGGAGTTTTGACATTACTTATTGAGTTACGCATTTACTTTTTAAGTGTATTATTATTCTAGAAATTACTTGGTGAAGAAGCCAGATGTATTTGGAAGACTAGCTAGATGGATTTTATTATTGCAATAACTTGATTTTACAATCAAGACCTAGGTAAGCCCCGTACAAATGTAGATTATTTATCGAGACTTGAAATTGCTTTGCCTCATGAGTCGATTTTTGATGAATTTTTTTGATGAAGAGATTATACATATGCTAGTGATGGCATGTTGACATCATTATATATCTACAAAGTCATATCTATTCAATTGAAGTGACTCGTGAAGAGAAAGATTATTTATCGAGACTTGAAATTTCTTTGCCTCGAGTCGATTTTTGATGAAGAGATTATACATATGCTAGTGATGGCATGTTGACATCATTATATATCTACAAAGTCATATCTATTCAATTGGGGTGACTTGTGAAGAGAAAGACATCTCTTAGTATTGAGTTGCACCGATACATACAATAGTAACAAAAACATTACAATATTAAGGTGTTCGGAGAAAACACACATTTCTATAATCATCAAATCCTTGCATGAAGAAGATAAGGGACATTTTGCAATGAAAACAAAGGTTAAGAAGATAATGAATTCGAAGCACTAGTGCGTTACTATGTACCAAGATATTCATTTATTAAAAAAAAATTGTGATCCTGTCAAAGGATTGAAAAACCAAATTCTTCTACCAGTTGGCCACTTGCATACCCTTCTACCTTTGACATTACTTGAAAAATGGAGTGAAGACTTTGTGGGGCTGATTAAGCCAACTACTCCACAAGGAAAATAAATATATACTTTTAGCTACTAATTATTGTATCAAAATGGTGGAGGCCATTGCAATAAAGGGAAGTGATGCAAATATTGTGCTAATATTTTAATTTGAAATTATTATTACTAGATATGGTTGTTCACTGAGAATTGGTTAATGATAGAAGAACACATTTGATGGATGATAGAATCAAAAAGTTCTTGGAATATTTTTTGATAACCCATAGGAAAAAACACCATTATATTCAAAATCCAATGAGGCAGCAACAAAATGATATAAGGTAACTTCACCTCTTTTGATGAATTGGGATACAAAGCTGCCTTCAGTTTTATGGGCTTATAGGAATATATCTACAAAAAAGTCCCCATATTACATGGTATATGGTATGTTTCCAATATTGACAATTGAATTTTATATACCTACATATCAAATAGTAGAAGAAGAAAAAAGGTGAATCAAATCAAATGACATAAAGGAGATTACAAGCTATTGGTGCTCAACGATAGAAATAGTGCCAGTTGTTAGTTAGATGATGTCAGCCATTTCATACTGTTGAGCGCCACATGTTAATTCAAGCCATGTTTCTTTATGAAGTTGCTCTTTAAGTACTAACTAGTTAATATGTACAGGTCGTGATAACATACAGTCGTAAAACATGTTTGGGCATAATGCTGGGATGTAACCTGAACATGCTATATGTACTCCGTTTTTTGGGATAAACGCGATGCACTTTTTGGTGTCAGTTGCTTATATGTTTTTGCAATTCTTTGAGTGAATGATTATTGTTTTTGATTGTATATAATTTCTGTTGTGTAAGCATTTCTACATTGGTTATGGGCCCACGTGCATACAAAGCCACCGTGGAAAGAGAAACTTGATTGCATTTGTCATATCAATTGCATTTAACACTGACACTAATTAGCTCGTGTGATCAAAATACGTTTTCATCATCGCAGATTAGACAGGGCATCCTTGAGCAACGCATATCAAGAGATGGCGTCAGAAATGCCGATGGAAATCAGGATGATTGATCGACTGAAGGGAGATAACTATGCATCTTGGAGTGCCCAAGGGCAATGCGTAGGCAGAAGCAATAGCTTAGAAGGGTGCAAAAGCACATATGATCATGTGCACATTGCCATTTCTTTGGTTAGGGATCAAGAAACATCAAAGGGAGTATGAGATGCCTTGTAGCAAAGTTATCAATCGAAAGGGTTTTCAAGCATACTAATGCTTTAAAGACAGTTGGAAAATATCAAGATGATAGAAGGAGAGCCTATCAGAGAACCTATTCAGAAGATCAAGATCTAGGAAGTCCAGCTAGAGGTCTAGTAATAGACATGTGTAGTAATAGACAACCAATAGTTGATTTACACATTGATCACTAGTTTACCAACAAGCTATGATCCTCTGGTAGTGCTTCTAGATGGGCATGAAGGTGTCATGAATATGGATCTCGTCAGCAGGAGGCTCATATAGGAGGAGCCATGTCACTCATACAATAATTCCAGTGAGTGTTCCTCTGGAGCAAGCTTAGAGATGGTGGCTGTCAAAGTGAAGTTCATGGGTTGGATTACTATCCCACCAATGATATGCTAGTAGACATCATGACCAAAGCATTGTCAAAGGACAGATTTGATTATCTGAAAGATGGATTAGACATCAAAGTGATCAAGATAGAAAATGGCTAGAATTGAGAAAGGGATTGTTGGTGCTCAACGATAGAAATAGTGCAGTTAGATTGTGAGAAATTCCCAAAAATTGGCAAATCTAGCTTGATTAAAAACCATGTAGAATAGTGTAAATTGTGTACACAAGTGGGTCCCACACATGTGAGGCCATAGAGCCACGTGGGAAGCCTACTCTACTATAGGTTAGATCAAGTCTAAAGAGTTGGTCATGTCATTTTGGTAGTGATTCCTAGATTATGGGACCTACACCTTAGTTTAAGGTGAAAAATTGACCAACTAGTCACCTACTAGGCATGACTCTAGAAATTAGGCCAGGGTTGCAAATTAGGGCAAGAGAGCCAAGTTAACTTCCTTATTACATGTTGGAAATCCACCTAAATTCACAAAAGTCAAATTTGCTATGTATTCTAAGCTCCCATAGTGAGAAGATAGATTATTTTTGGAGCTCAATGGCAATCTCGAGTTACTCCACTATGTACATTGAGTTTTATTGATCCAAATGCAACCAAATTGATTTCTATTTCATTCCGAGGCTACAGGCCGTAAAACAGGCTGTGGCTTGCACATGTGGGCTCAGATTTCAATGTTGATCAATAATTGATTGTTAATGCTTGTTGTTTCTCAGATTGCCAATGTAGATCAACTTTTTTGTGTCTAGTTTTTTGATAGATTGTTAAGCAAGCATCCAATCACTCATGGATATTTTGTAGATCCATTTATGGTCCTAAAGTACAGTACTTTCACATAGTATCAGAGCCAAGTAGAAGAGCATTAACCATTGATCGAAAGCAAATCAATTTTTAGCAAGCTTTGGTGCTAGAAACTAGTATTGAGATGGCAAGATTTGATTGTAAGTAGATTTCACATCATCTTATCTTCATTCCAACTTGTGAGGGAGTGCTAGAACTGAGATAATAGGTCCATTTGTTGGGTTAGAAATCTAATTTGAGTGAAACACTACAAGTGTGAGACCTTTGTGAGTTTCAAAGTCAATCAAATCTACTTCATATTTGTAGAAATCACTAGTAAGATAGGATCTATTGGAGCATACATTCTAGAAGCTAGGGAGAGATTGAATTCTACAAATTATTCTATTTGGAAGGTTAGGATGGAGTCACTAATGGTGCTCCAAGACCTTTATGAGTTCTTGATTGATGATGAAGATGGACCTCTGTTGGGGGTATTCCCAACACAACGCGAGCAAATAAATAAATTCAATAATAAATGTGTTGCGAGGGCATGGCTTCTTGCGCCTATAAGTCCATGGCCCAATGAGCACGCAAGGCGAATGTAAATAAAAATAATAGACTTGGGCCCTTTGTAGTTAAAATAAAATTTGAGGCCCAAAGTCAAGTTAGAACTTAGAGTTTACTTTTTTAGAATTGGTTCCAATTTTGGACTCACATGAATCTTGTGATTTGTAATGTACTTTCTGTGGACCCTTAGATCAAGTTGGGTCCAAGATGAATGGATAAGATCAATGTGAATATTAGCCAATAGGATTTTTGGGCAAGGGCCTTCCCCATTAATAAAAAGGCATCATTTGTACTCTATTTGCATGCTTAATAGAGAGGAGGAGACTCTACTATTTTGGGAGCTCAAGCATCCTCAAGTGCTAATCACTCTTTGCTTATGCTTTTGTGATGATTTGTGTGTTGTTTCCCATTTGCTAAGTTCTTAGTTTATGCTAGTTAATGTTTTCCCATAAGCAATGATATTGATCATTTGAGCTAACCTCCATCTCAAATCTCTCTCCCTCTCTCTTTTCTACTCTCTCTTCCCTTCACAAAATCATGATGAATGTTAGTTTAGTGGAGTAGAGTTAGGGGTGAGTAGTGTTAATGGTGATAGAGTTAGAGAAAAAGTAGAGAACTATCTAAGAGTAGCATCTTTACATAGTTAGGCACCTATCCAACATTCTAACCCTTGTTGACAGGCGGGAGGGCTACTTCGACACGAGATATTCGACCCTACAGTGGTGCCATTGCCGAGGATAGGCGATCAAAAGATGACCAGTCGGGCTAAGATCAATATGCTAAAGGAGGAATCTCGTCAAGCACCAGTTCACGAGATGCCTGAGAACTTCAAGAATTATACCTCTTGGACGACGTGGTAATTATGATGCCGCAAGCACAACGAGAACCTGATCAAAGTCATGAACCAGCGGATCAAGTCTTCGAGGGACCTGCACAAACACAACCGATGAACCTTGCCGAGCCAGATAAAGAAGAAAAGATAGTGCATGTGGGAGAGCAGTTAACGCCCCCACAATTCAAAAGACTACGGTCATTGTTGGTGGAATACAAGGATTGTTTTTCATGGAATTACAGTGATTTAAAGGGTATCCTGCCAATAGTGGTTCAACATACCATACCCTTGGTAGATGGAGCAGTCTCCAAGTGAGTCGTTATTACCGTTGCAACCCGAACTATACAGAGCTGATCAAGCAAGAGTTGCAGAAGCTATTAGATGCTGATTTCATTTATGAAATCGAGCACATTGAGTGGGTATTGCCTATAGTTATAGTACCCAAGAAGAACGACAAAATGCGAATCTGTGTGAATCTGAAGTCACTGCAGTCACCAAAAAGGACCATTTTCCTTCACCCCTTATGGAAAGTGTCCTTGACAGAGTAGCAGGAGCAGAAGCCTACAATTTTCTGGACGACTTCAGCGGTTACAATCAAGTGAAGATAGTGCCACAAGATCAACACAAGACAACGTTCGCCACTGAATGGGGGACTATGTCTTCAAAGTGATGCCATTCGGTCTTTGCGATGCCCCAAGCACCTTCCAATGAGTTATGCAGACGACATTTAAAGAGTATTTGCAAAAGTTTTTGGAGATTTTCTTGGATGATTAGTGCGTGCACGGGCCTAACTCAGAGCATTTATCCAATCTGGAGAAGGTGCTGCAAAAGTGCTGCAAATTCCAGATCTCGTTGAACCCAGAAAAATGTCAATTTTGGGTTACACATGGCTTGATTCTTGGCCATATAGTATCTAGACACGAGATCGCCATAGACCTATCAAAAATCAGGATCATTGTTGATCTACCACCACCAGGAACGATCCGCGAGGTCTACATCTTTATGGGTCATGCTAACTATTACAAGATTTTTATCCTAGATTTTGTAGGGTTAGCACAACCAATTCAAAAACTCACAACGGATCCACATTGGAATGAGAAAGCCCTAAGGGCTTTCCAGAAGCTTAAGGATGCATTGGTCTCAACACCAATCTTACGCCCACCCAATTGGTCCATTGAGTTTTATGTGTATACGGACGCATCGAAATATGCAGTAGGAGCAGTCTTAACCCAGCCAGGAGAACACAAAAAAGATTTTCCGATCCGATTTGCAAGCCGACAGCTCAGTGATACAGAAATGAACTATTCAACCACAGAGTGGAAAGCAATTGCAATGATATATGCGGTTAAGAAATTTCGTCCTATTTGATGGCCACACACTTTGCCTTTTATACGGACAATCAGCCCTTGCTCTATCTTGTTAACAAAACCTGCAACACAGGGAGAATCACTCGATGGTTACTTTTTTGTTGGAGTTTGATTTTCGGATAGTGGTTCGCAAGGGAAAGCAACACTACATGATAGGACATTTGTCGCAAATCAAGGGGAAGGAAACTGCAACCCAACCTGATGATGAGCTACCCGATGCTGCCTTATTTTACGTTGACACAATACCGGAATGGGCCGCTGACATGGTTGAATATCTAATGTGGGGCCAACCAGAAAAATCACTACCAAACGTGAAACAGCGGAAGTTGATCTTGAAAGCTAGACCTTATCAGCTGATTGTTGGCGAATTGTACCGAAGAGGACCAGATGGAATTCTTTGATGGTGTATTCTTCCACATGAGGCCACCCAAATTATTTCAATTTCACATGAAGGCATGGGTGGTGGTCATTTTGCATCCGACATTATAATTCGCAAGATCCTGCAATCATGATGCTGGTGGCCAACGATTCATAAGGATATGGAAGAATACCTGAGAAAATAAATTGTATGCCAAAGGACAAGCAGACCAACAAGATTAAATTATAACCTTCTACACCCAGTCTTAGCCCAAGCACCATTTGAAAAGTGGGGATTGGATTATATTGGTCCAATTCACCCTGCAGCAAGAAGTACCCAAGTCCGATATGTAATTGTGGCCACGAACTACCTCACCAAATGGGTTGAAGCCAAGGCAGTAAGAGTAGCTGATGCTAGGACCACTGCCAAGTTTCTTTATGAAAATATCATTGTGCGTTTTGGATGCCCAATGGAGATAGTCAACGATCGCGGGAGTCATTTCATCAATGAGACCATCAAGGTCCTATTGGAAGAATTCTTCGTGATCTATAGAACTAGTACGCCTTAATATCCTCGCGGTAATGGGCAAGCAGATTCATCCAATAAGATCCTGTGTAGCGTACTCACGAAAATAGTTGAAGCTAGTAGATCGGATTGGGAACACAAGTTACATGCTGCTCTGTGGGCATTCAGGACATCATATAAGGGAGCATTGATCAAATGCCATTTGAATTGGTTTATGGTCAGGATGCTGTAATGCCAGTAGAGTTTTTGGTCCATTCATTAAGGATTGCCGCAACACAACATCTTGATAAATCCAGATCTCTACAATTACACCACGAAGCTCTGCATAAGCTCTATGAAACACGCTTACTAGCTATACATGAATTGGCAGTTGAAAAGGAATGACGCAAAGCATGACATGATTGCAGATTACAAAAGAAAGATCTTCAATCCAGAGATCTAGTCCTGATGTATAAGAACAAGGTGATCAAAGGGAAATTAAAGTTCACAGGCGAAGGTCCTTATCGAATCAAATAGATTCTTAATCATGGAGCCATGAACTTAGAGAAGCTAGATGGGATGCCCTTTGACACACCCATCAATGGTAGCCGATTACATAAGTACTGGCCACCTTAGTGAGACAGATTCAGGTTGGTGATGACATGTTATGAAAAGTTCATCTGCAAGGCCATTACATCCAGATCTAGGAAAATCAAGACAAATCAAGATAAATCCACCAAGATTCAGCTAGATATGGCAAAATCAGAGAAGAGCCAACAAGATCTAGGTCCAGATACAATCAACAGGGAAACAGATCATCAAGTTGCACCAATAAGCCTCCCAATTTGTAGATCAGAGACCTCGATCTCAAGAAATAGTGTCAAAATAAGGACAAAATTCACCAAACTGATGGATCTGTCACCAAATATTTATCAAAACTTCTAGAGAATTACCCACAGTCAGATCTAACATGGATGCAATAGATTACCAGTTTTCAAGGATTAAGGATCAAAGAATCTTGAGATCTTGCCAAATAACACTCAAAAAGAGCACTTTTTTTTCATGATTTTTGGAGATCCCCTAAGAGTTAGCTTCTGAAACTTTGACTTGTTGTCCTTTTGGATTATCAGAGTAGGAGTGTGAGACTGCCGTAATAGTAGTCCTCTTGCGAGGAAACAAATGTAGCCTGATGTGGATTTTTTTGTATCGACGTCTCTTGCCCAATCTGAGTCTGAATAAGTAATCAAAGAGAGCGCAGCTTCTATATTTCCGTTATAACTCAAGGCATAGTGCTTTGAGGCTTGAATGTACTTTAGAACTCTTTGTAGAGCTTTCGAGTGTTGTAGGCTTCGATTAGACATGAATTGTGACAGTGTGTTTATAGCATATGCTAGATCAGGTCGTGTGCAAATCATAGAGTACATGAGAGAATCTATGATAGACTGATAAGGGTACTTGCACATTTCTTGCTGATCTGCCTTTGTTCTGGGGCACATGTCTTTGGACAACTTGCATCCTGGATCCATATGAGTGTCTATGGGCTTGCAATCCTCCATGCCGTATCTTCGAAGTACTTTAAGTAAGTAGGATTATTGGCTTATGGTGATCCTTCTACTTGCGCGATCTCTGTGAATCTCCATTCCAAGTAGGTAATGGACTAGACCTAAATCAGTCATCTCAAACTCTGATGAGAGTAAGGACTAGGTCTCTTGCAACAACCGATTTGAATTGCTGATGATTAGGGAATCATCAACGTATAATGCTATTATAACATAGCTTGGCTCCTTTGGTTTTAGATACACATTTGAATTGTGATGCAGGAGGTAAAGTCGTGCTGCAACAAGAAACGATTTATTCTATCATACCAGGCCCTTGGAGCTTGCTTTAGACCATATAATGCCTTATGTAATTTGCATAGTAGATGATCCTTGCCTTGAGGGATGCAACCTTCTGGTTGATAGATGTAGACATCTTCTTGTATGTATTCATGTAGGAATGCTGTCTGGACGTCCATTTGGTGAATATCCAAATCTTCTGTAGCAAATATAGCCAATAAAGAACGAATATACTGATGTTTTACTACTGAACTGAAGGTCTCAATGTAGTCTATCCAATATACTTGTTCAAATTCTTTAACCACCAGTCTAGCTTTCCCTTTGGATATAGATCCATCTGGCTTAAGCTTCAGCTTAAAGATCCACTTAGAGTCAAGTAGCTTTACACTTGTAGGAGGAATGCCAAGACTCCAGGTCTTGTTCTTCATTAGAGATTGATACTCAGCATCCATGGCAGCTTTCCATTTGTCTGCATCAGACATTGACAGTGCTTCTGCTACAGTGGCAGGTTCGTCATGATTGATGGAAGCCTGAGGGATGAAGCGGACAGACTATTGTCGTTGTCTCACAGACCTTCGAACTGCAGGTGCTTGATCAGACGATTCTCCTTGGTGACTAGGATCATAGTATTTTGCGGTTGAACGATTGTGGGTCTAGGCCCATCAACGGTAAGTGGAGCCGTTGGGATGAACTCCGTTGTTTGAATAGTCATAGGTCGTAGCCATCAATGGAAGGTGGGGCTGCTATGACAGTCTCTTGTATTGGTTGCTTCTGCTTGAAATCGTAATACTTGTCTTCAAGGAAGACACCATCGCGACTGACTGAGATCTGGCCTGTAACTACATCGTAAACACGATATGCCTTGTGTAATATTGAATAGCCAATGAAGATGATTTTACAGCTTACTGGGTCCAGTTTCTTCCTTGGATCAGATGGCACTTGTGCATAGCAGAGACATCGAAAAGCACACAGGTGTTTCAAACTTGGTTTGTATCCGTAGCAGGCTTCAAACGGTGTCTTGGAATCAACTGCTTTAGTGCTAGAGTAATTTTGTAGATAGCAAGCCGTAGGGATAGCTTCTGCCCAAAAGGTTTGAGGCAAATGCGAATTTACCGTCATGGATCGTGCAGCTTTCAACAATGTGCGGTTCTTCCGCTCTGCTACTCCGTTCTGTTGTGGAGTGTAGCTCGTAGTAAACTGGTGGTGCATGCCACATGAAGATAGGTAGTCCTTCATCTCATTTGACAAGAACTCTCCTCCTAAATCAGACCGTAGGGCCTTGATTTTCTGACCAGTTTGATTCTCAATGTATTGCTTGAAGTCTTTGAAGCAACAAAATGCTTCTGACTTGTTCTTTATAAACATAACTCTGGCAAATTGGGAGTAATCATCAATGAATGTGATCAAATCTAGAGCTTGACCTAATGAAGGTACGCTCATAGGACCACACAAGTCACTGTGTATCAGTGACAAGATGGACTTCGCCCTTTGGCTTGTCCTCTAGGAATCTCGTTCTAGGTTGTTTCCCTAGTAGACAATTATCACAGATAGTTTGATTAGCTGTGGTGACAGCAATTATATTCATGTCCTTGACCATTTTATTGTGATGCATATACAAGATTGAACGCATGTTTAAATGACCTAATCTTTGATGCCATAAATTAGCATCTGAACCACTCACAGAAAGTACAACATCGTGACTTAGTATGTACAAATTTCCTTCTCTGTAAGCAAAGAGGATTTCCTTTGAGTTCTCATCTAAAATAGTACATCGGTTGGTAGTGAACAAAGCTCTATAGTCCTGATCTGTGATCTTGCTAATAGATAAAAGGTTCTTTGTTAATCTGGGTACATAAAGTACTCCATTAAGTTGCCTAGTGATCAGAGAACTGCAGTTGAATAGACCCTTGGCCTTCAACTTGGTGTAAACTGGAGTCGCCAAAGAAAATGTACTTTGATTATGTAGCTGTGAGTGTAGAGAAGAGGTCCTTGCATGGTGTCATGTGCTGAGAAGCACCTGAATTGAGATACCATTGATGGGCATCTCTACTAGATTGATCTTGAACCATCAACACCTTCTCTTCATCTTGAGATCCTCTGACTGTGTCAAAGTCGCCTTTTTGGTGCTGCTGCATCTTCTTCTTTGCTTCATTGTGCTTGAGGATGTGACAATCCTTGATGTCGTGGTTGGTTCTTTTGCAATATCTGCAAAATAGTTTGGTCTTGGACGATGAGTAACTATGCTGCTGTAGTTGTGGTTGTAATGCTACTGGCTGTTCTACCTTTGTCTTCTTATCCTTGAAGCCTTTCTTCTTCTTGGATTGTTGCTTGTTTGAATAGAGTGCCATGGATTTGGTACTCGTAGATGTGGACAAGCTTTTCTTCCTAACTTCTTCCTGCAACAAACTTGCTGTCAATTTTTGGAGGGACAGCGCTATACACAAACAACTTAGAACAGCTTTTGAAAAAAGATCTTGGACTCTAGTAATCCACTGAACCAATGCTCTAATACCACTTCTGTTGGTGTATGATGGTGGTCTGC
This sequence comes from Diphasiastrum complanatum, assembly GCA_029204225.1. Taxonomy (NCBI): domain Eukaryota; kingdom Viridiplantae; phylum Streptophyta; class Lycopodiopsida; order Lycopodiales; family Lycopodiaceae; genus Diphasiastrum; species Diphasiastrum complanatum. The sequence continues at coordinate 27,914,107 of CM055096.1, read as the reverse complement.
GTGGTCTACGATTGATTGCGACTGCAGCGGAGACGTGACGAAAGTAGAACACGAGAGACGATTATGATGTAAACGATGTCTCTACCAACAATAAAGAAAAAACAATTATGAACACAATAGTAATTGCATATTTTAGGAACGAGGATTGATTAGAGAATGGAATAAAAAGTTTGTTGTCCTTTTGGGTTATCAGAGTAGGAGTCTAAGACTGCCGTAACAGTAGAATTGCGAAGCATTAGGCGTCTTGGACAACCATGCGATCCTCTGCCTCTGATAATCATGTTTGTGTGCAAGAGAGTGAGAGAGACAATTGCATTCAATCAAGAACATAATAATTGAACAGTAGCAAATCTATATAAAAGAGAGAATCAGAACACAATACAGTAGCACTGATAAGCACGTATCCCTACTTACAGATTCTGAAACAATGGCTACAGTTCTAGCTCTCTCTCTCTCTCTCTCTCTCTCTCTCTATAAAATCACTAACTCTAAGGAGCTAGCTACTTAAGATCTTTTGGTCGTTTGATCGCTCTGTGCGTCTACAGATTGTTCAACTCACTACTTTGATTTTCTCTCTATATCTCACTCCTTCTCTTCACTCAGGTACATATATATATATATAGCTGTCAGAGTCTTTTGATTTATTGTAATTACAGTTTATAAGATGATTAACAACCATTTAAACAAGATCTGTAGATCCGTTATTAAAGGCGTCGTGAAGGAGGAGAAGTACAGAGTAACGTATCTTCCGTATGTGTCGTAGTGGAAGGATGTAGGCCGTGATGGCCGTAGTCGTTTGAACAACCGCTGGTCGTTTGTTCAGCTATTGTATGTTCGTTTAGCAGGTGATCATTTGAATCCTCCATTGGTACCCGTAAGTGCATGAAAACCATGAGAACCAGTATCCACTTGCATAGCATCATCTACACAAGAAGATTCTCCAAAACATGTGAGTAAAGCAAAGTGAGTCGCTTCCACTTGCGTACCTTTCTCTTGATCATAAAAGATGTCAAAGATATGAATATATTTAGACCTAAACCTCTGGAAATACTCCCTCACAAACATATGATCTAGATCCAACAAGAACTCATCAATGCTTGATCTCAAATTTCCACAAAGGTTAGTGAAAACAATGTCATTGGTGGTACCATCATAAATCAAAAGATAGATTCCAAACTTTCCATCCAACATGAAGTAGAGTAGGTGAAGATGAGTATCAAACCTAATAAATTCAGCCCTATTGAGTCCATAACAAACCTCAATAAGCTCACCAATGAGATCTCCCTTGCCTTAAATAAATTGCCTCTCGATTTGCTCCATGTAGTCTTCTCCAACCAACCTTTTGCCATCATCCTCAATCATGGTCATTGGCACTTGTTTTCTAGAGGTTGCCCATTCTCAATCATGGTGGAAAATGTCACTAGGATCATCAAACCCTAGGCCTTATCATGTTCTTCTGGCACTTTCTCGAGTACCTGCACATACCCTCAAAGAGAGGTCAGTCCTTAAGCCTAGAGGGCTTCTTATTCTTGCTCTGATTCATCAGGTACGTTTGTGCGTACCTGCACATTCCTTCAAGAAAAGGTTAGTGTTCATAATACCATTAAACATGGTTCATAGAAGATTCTTAGTTCTACAGGTATCAATGCATGTTAGTAATAAATTCATACAATATCCTAAAAGAATATTAATCAATGATAATTCTATATCATCAAAGTCTATCTGGGCTTTGAAGCTGGGAAAGTCTTTATTACTTAGGGGCAATTTGTCTCTACAAATTACACCGCTCCAATGCATAAAGCGTTGTCCTCAATGAAAATTTTTCAACTAAGAATCTTAAATCTTTTAAAATTTTCTTGATATTCTTGGAAGAATTCTTCTTCCATTCATCTTGCATCCATAATCGAATGCTTCTTAAACTTTAGGAGATATTGTGTTTATGCTTATTTCTTTCTTTCAGATTCTATCTTATATGTTAAGATCAATTTTGGGTGAAGAGTCTTTTCAGTTCCTTGATCTACCTCAGATCGTAAAGAAATATAACCTGTAAATATTTTTGTTTTTTTATTATTTATTTATTTTATTATTTGACTGATTAATAAGTTTTTTTTGTTTGTTTACCGACAGACTGGATAAGCTATCCCGATTGTTCGTTTTAAATTTTTATCTGATTTTTTTTTTATTAAAGCATTTCAGGATCTACATTTAAAACATTCTTGCGGTCCTAGTGGACAATCATTATGGTTCAAGAAATTCTTTTTTTTTTTTACTAGTATGGCCTTCAATGATTTTATGGTCGTAACTAGTCTCAAGTTGTATGTTCTTGATAAACATGATCTTCTAGTTCTCCACAAGTAGGCTTCTAGTGTTTCATTGTCATTTGGTTCTTCGTCATGCCTAGCAAGAGTCTTGATCTTCTTGATCTTTTCCAAGCAGTTCTTGTTTTTTAAAGCACAATGCCTCTTAAACATCAGGTGGAGCTTCACTGATGGCATGACATGCAAGCTCTAGATCTGACATGCAGATAGCCTGACATGCAATGGTACTGATCAACCATTCTTACATATAGGACTAACAATTTCAAGAACATACCATGGTTTCAGGAGAAGGTGAAAGTGAGAGAGGGAGAGAGAGAGAGTGTGTGTGTGTTTGTGTGTGTGATGTGAAAGAGAGATAGAAATCCGAGAGGGTTTGAGCTTCAAAAATCCTGCAATCCACAAAATAGCATAGCCTCCTTGAGCTAATGCCTCAATCCTCTTCTCCAAAGCACCTGTACACAACAAAAAATAATAGACAGAGCTTGGATGCAACATCCTTCAATCCTCTTGGTAGAGGGGCACATTTCCACTTATATAGAGAGTGTGGAGTCCTTCCAAAGTGAGTGAGGTGTCAAGTTCAAGTGTATGAGGTATGAGAAAGACTCCAATTGGACTTAGGGTAAAGTGGAGTGCATGGATGAGGTGTATTAGTTAGAGAGGGTGAATGGGTGATGTGTATTAGCTTGGGAGTGTTATTATGATGATTTGGCATATGAAGTGAGAGCGTAGGAGGGCACCCCATTCTAGGTGTCAAATAGCCTAGAATGCATGTGGAAAAGAAGGTGGGAGGTAGGTGGTACAAGGTTCAAACTTGACTTTTATTTACATACAATTTTTTATGACTACAACTTGGGAATCCACCCAAGTGCAATCTTCCTAAGGAAGAGCCAAGGTATATGTCCATCTTGTTTTTGCATAATGTTCATCAATTCCTAGGCCCTTTTTTCTAGAGGTTGCCCATCTTCAATCATGGTCATTGGCACTTGTTTTCTAGAGGTTGCTCATCCTCAATCATGGTGAAAAAAGTCACTAGGGTGATCAGATCCTAGGCCTTATCCTGTTCTTTATAGACTTCATTATAGACTTAGTAATAAGACTTCTTTATAGACTCTTTTGGGTCTTCTTTATAGACTTTATTAAAAAGTCGTCTTTATATATTGTCTTTAAGCTTAGAAAGCTTCTTGTTTCGATTCTTGTTCTTTTGGAATATAAGAGAGAATATGTGTCTCTCCACGAGTTACATCCTTTTATAGAGTGTCCAAACCCTATTTGGCCACTTGGCTTTCTCTCCAAAATGATAACCCTACTATTTCTGGGTCTGCATTCAATGTACCCAAAGTTCAAATTTAAATATTTCTCAAACTCAACTACCAACTTTTCCACACTTTCAAAAAGTGTTTATTGAATATATTTTAAACTAATATAACTTCAAAAAGTTTATCTCTAAGTCTAAAAATGAGTTTTGGTCTCATATTGACAATTTACCAAAATATGACTAAACTAGACTAAACTAATATAACTTCAAAAAGTTTATCTCTAAGTCTAAAATGAGTTTTGGCCTCATATTGACAATTTACCAAAATATGACTAAACTAGCTGAAATCTCTCACAACAACTTCTGCCAAGAATTTCTTTGGAAGAGAGGCATGGGCCAGCATGCTCTTGGCACTTTCGATGAGTGTCTGATTCTTCCGTTTAACTATACCATTGGACTGAAGTGAATAGTTGGTTGTAAATTGTTGATGTATTCCACTGGCCTTGTAGAACTCCTTGAATTCTGTGGAGATATACTCTCTCCCTCCATCTGTGCATAGAGCCTTGATCTTCCTATGGGTCTGATTTTCGACAGACACCTTGAACTGCTTGAAGAACTTAAATGCTTCAGATTTATTCTTCATAAAGTAGGTAGAGTCCCTCGAGAGAAGTCGTCAATGACGGTTAGAAAATAGAGAACGCCCCCTACGGAAGCAGTCTACATCAAGCCAGAAATGTCGTTGTGTACAAGGCCAAAAAGCCCTTGGATATATGAACTAAGTCTGAAATGAAGGGGCTTCTAGCATGCTTGCTATTAATACAACTTTCGCATGGAGAAGTTGGCTTGTTGACAGAAGACAGAGCTTGTACTAGACCTTGATCAGACATTTGCTAATGACTGAGTTTGTAAAGATAGCTGCTTTTTCTTCCATATGCTAGAACCTTCTGAAATTTGTCAAGAATTGTGTAGCCTTCTGTATCAAATTCGACCCTCCGACCTGAATCGGTAATTTTGCTAACTGAGAGCCGATTCTTGGTCAGATTTGGAACATGGAAAACATTGGACAACAACTTGACTTCACTTCTTTTGAATTCAACTCTGACTGTTCCTTCACCTTCAATTGAATGTGATGAGTTGTCTCCAAGTTGCACAATTCTTGCATGGGTGAATGACTTGTAGTCTTTGAACTACTCGTGATGGTGAGTCATATGTTGAGTTGCTCCGAAATCTAGATACCAGTAATCGATATCCTGTTGTTCTCCAACTTTGGTCATGAAAGCTGCTTCATCTTCTTCTTGTTGCTGATTTGAGTGACTGGTTGTAGCACTATGTGCTTGTTGTTGGAACTGGTTCTTCTTTTCGTTGTTGTATTTCAAAGTTTGGCAATCCTTGATTTCGTGGCCAATCCTCTTACAATATCTGTAGAAAAATTTCTACATTGGTTGGAATGATGAAGAACTTGAATTCGATCATGAATCAGAATTTGGTCTAGACTGCATGTTGCTCTTCTTGTCAATATAACCTGACTTTGTAGATCTCTTAGATCTAAACTTCTGATTTTTTGAATATAGAGCTTGAGGATCCGATCCTGAGCCTAAGCAGGACGATGATCTTCTGATCTCCTCTTGTAGGAGCAACGAAATTACCCTTGAAAGAGTGAGGTGCTTCTGGGTAGAAATTGCCATTACCCAATTTTCGTAGGCTTTAGGTAGACTCGATAATAGAGTATGAGTGCATCAGAATCTTCTATGACTGAGCCAATTGTGGTCATCTGCTCCATAAGATTTTTGAACGTGTTGAGATGACCCGAAACACTTTCTGCATTAGACATTCTCAGGGTGAAAAATTTATTGCCCAAGTGTAACTTAAAAGTTATATCCATGATATCATAGAGAGTGGCTACAAGGATAAATCAATTACAGAGCTCAGGTTTCGTTTCGTCCTGTTTCGTTTTGTCTCGTCTCGTCTCGTTATAGAGCTTGATTGCTTGATTGATCTTGTCGTGAATTATTTGCTTCGTTTTGTTTCGTTTCACGATATGTGCTTCCAACATGAATCAATGTCAGTGCAACTTTCACTTCGCTTCGTTTCGTTTTGTTTTCTTGTAGAATTCATTTCGTTTTGTTTGGTTGCATTATAGAGCCTCATTGATCCAACTCGAACGGAAATAATTCAAGTGTCTTGAAAAGTTTGCAAATCGTTTGTGATTTTTTTTTTGTTAGTTTGTCACCAGAGTTGTTTTGGCTTGAATCTGTACATTTTTTTGTATCTATTTGTCATCAGTGGTATCAGGGCTTGCCTTGTCAAAGTCTGACATAGCCGAAGGCTATCTGATCCAAGGGGCCAAAGCATTCAAACGATCAACCATCAACAAGTGTACACGAATTCAGAAGCAATGGCTTCAATCAGCAACATACAGAGCAAGATCTGTACAGTTCTGGATTCTTCATGATCTAACTTTCTAGCCTGGAAAGTTAAGACATCATTGATACTAAAGGGTGAAGGTTTATTTTCTTGAGTGGATGGCACAAAGGAGATGCCTATGACATCAGGAAAAGAGCTACGCGAGTGGAGGGAGAAAAATGACAAAGAAGTAGCCTTGCTATCATCTTCTATCGAAGATAGTCTCACACTTGATCTGGCTACACTCTCCAAGGCAAAGGAGATGTGGGATACACTGCTCACGAGATTTCAAACGAAATTACGAAGTCAAATCATGATGTTGGAATATCAGTTGACAAATCTATAGTGGGATGGAAAAGACCTCACTTCCTTTGTAAGGAAGATGAAGGATCTATTTCTATCACTACACAATTTTGGAGCAAAAAATGCAGTGTCAGCTGAGAAGCAGCTCACTTATCTATTGAGAGCCTTATCCAGATCTTTCTAGACAACCAGAACCCTGCTCGCGAAAGATCCTACAATGACCCTCGAAAAGTCAATTATCAAGATTCGAGAGAAAGTCGAGGCTAGAGAACATCTTGACCACAAGGATGGTTCTGACCAGGCCCTCTATGACAACAAAGAAAAGGCCAAGAAACAATTCAAGCCTAAGAGTCGAATCAAAGGCAAGATTGTGATCAGCAAGCAGAGGGGACCAGCAAAGTCAAGTGGAAGAACAAAGAGAGGTCGAAACAGCAAGGTGGAGAAAAAAAAGACTTGCGTGAGATGCAGACGAGATGGGCACACAGTTGATACATGCTGGTTCAGTTTGAAAATTGAATGTATCCACTGCCACAAGAAGGTAATGCAGCCATGGATTGTTGCTTGAACCCGAGGAACAAATCAGCACAGAACAGACAAGAGAACAATGATAGTTCGTCCTATGTCGAGGAGCCTAAGAGTTCAAAAATGGACGAAGAGAGATCAAACAGAAATTGTTCGACCACCTACATTTGTGAAGACGTGTGTGTAGCATTAACATCTGACACACAGGAGGTGATCCTAGACTCAAGAGCCACCTCACACTTCGTGACATCAAGACGAATTATGTCAGATTTCCGAAGTGCAGATCCATCAAGATTCATTGTTCTTGGAAATGGATCCAAACATCAAGTAAATGGTATTGGTTCATTGTGGCTCAACACAAGTGGCCGAGACAGACTACTCAAAGATGTCATGTTTGTGCCTACACTGCAACAGGACTTGCTTTTTGTGGCAAGGATAGCTGATGCAGGGATGCATGTGACGTTTTTTGATGAAGCATGCAACATTATTGATGCTAGTGCCAATACCCTGATCACTCAAGGCTACAGAGCTTCAAACGCTTGATCGTTGCTAACTGGATTCTTAGTTCTGTTTGAAAAAAACTACCAAACTAGAAGAAATCGAATAAATCGAGGTTGATCACTAATTGCTAAAGGAACAGACTTTATTCTAACTTCACTTGACTTGTTGATGATTGCAGTTCAGGGATCAATACTTGAGAGTATAAATTTGAATCTACTTAATCAATTAGATTCGTCCTATAGAAGATAGCCATCATTGTAAATAATAAATCTATGTACAAGTAGGTGAACTATCAACATCTTCCTTCTGATCGTGACGTGGGTTGAAATCGATTGACAATACGTGGATCGACCTTTCTTTGTACCGCACTTGATCTGACTTGATGAGGGAGTCGAGTAAGTCGAGAGTTGATGGAGTTGAGAGATGATGGAGTCGGATAAGTTGAGTCAGTCGAGTGTTGAGTGTCAATGGAGTGTCGAGTGGTCGAGTGGTCGAGTGTCAATGGAGTGTCGAGTGGTCGAGTGTCGAGTAAGTCGAATGTGTTGATGTTGAAGTTGAAGTCGATGGAGTCGAAGGAGTCAGATTTTGACATATTTCAGGATGCTCATTACTGAGTGGATTTAGTCTTGAGTATTAAAATCCAACACTCCTCCTTAATGTGGATCCTGAAAAACTAGGATCTTTAGATTAGAATGTTGTTAAATTTGATGTGATGATCCTTAGATAATGTTTTGGTGAAGTAATCTGCTGCCATAGAATCTGTCCTATAGTAGACTAATGATATTTCCTTGCCTTGCACTTTTTTCCTAAGGTAGTGATACCTGATTTCAATATGGTTACTTCGAGAATGAAATCTAGGATTCAGAGATAGTGCAATTGTGCTTTGATTATCACAATATATGGTTGTTGGCGGTAGTTGAGCAAGGTCGATATCTGCAAGTAGATTTATTAGCCAAATTGCCTCCTTGGTAGCATTTGTAGCAGCTATGTATTTTAATTCAGTTGATGATAATGGTACTGAGGTCTGTTTCGACTGTTCCATGAGATTGGGCAGTAATTGAATAAAAATACAAATCCAAAAGTCGATTTTCTGGTGTCGATATCTCCTACCCAATCTGAATCTGTATAACCTTCAATAATGTTGACAGATTGGTTGCCTCCATAATAGATGCATAGATGTTTTGTTGCTTGGATATATTTCATGACTTTCATGAGTGCTTTCTAATGGATTGGCCCTGGATTCGGTAGGAACTGGCTAAGTAAACTGATCGAGTATGCAAGATTGGGTCGAGTGTAGAGCATTGCATGCATCAGTGAGCCGATAATGGAGTGAAAGGCTATGGAGAGCTCTCCGAGAGTTCTGAACAATTGGTAGCTGATCCATTAGTTTAAGTGATTTTTACCTCCATTTTTGTCGTCTCTGATGGGACTGATTGTTATTATCTGATGACTTGCTGCCCTTTGGATCCTATCTAAATCTGGATCCCACTTGAATCTTATCAGATCTTTTTTGATCTGTCTAGATCTTGTCTGATCTTGTTGAAATTTGGTAGATTTTGCTTGATCTGACTAGATCTTATCTAGATCGTGGCTTGATTTTATTAGATCTAGCTGGGATGACTTCTGATGAGGTTTTATCTGATCATTGTATGCATTATCCACCCCCTGGATCAGTTTCACTGAGGTGGCCAGTACTTGTGAAGTCGACTACCATTGATGGGAGTATCGAATGGCATCCCATCTAACTATTCACGTTTCACAGCTCCATGGTTGAGGATCTCCTTTACTCGGAACGACCTTCACTTGTGAACTTCAACTCTCCCTGATCGTCTTAGTTTTATACATGAGGACTAGATCTCCTGTGATCGAAGATCTTTCTTGTGTAGTCAGCGATCATGTCATGCCTTGCATTGCTCTTTCTCAGTTGCTAATGCATGTACAGCTAGTAAGCGCATCTCGCAAAGTTTATGTAATGCTTTATGGCGTAATTGCAGAGATTTAGATTCATCAAGCCATTGCATTGTGGTGAATCTTAATGATGGTACCAAAAACTCCACTAGCATTACTACATCTTGACTATAAACCAGTTGAAACGGCGTGTGGTCAGTGCTTTCCTTGTAAGCTGTTCTCAATGCCCACTATACAACATGCAACTTGTGCTCCCAATCAGATATGCTAGCTTCAATTGTTTTTGTGATCACCTTACACAAGATCTTATTGGATGATTCCGCCTGCCCATTATCACGTGGATAATAAGGTGTGCTGAATTGATGGATCATGAAGAATTCCTCCAATAGGGCCTTGATGGTCTCATTGACAAAATGGCTTCTGCGATCGCTAACTATCTCAACCGGACATCCGAAGTGCACAATGATGTTTTCATACAATAATTTGGTAGTTGCTCGAACGTCAGCTATTCGCACTACCTTGACTTCAACCCACTTGGTGAGATAATCCGTAGCCAAGATGATATATCGGGCTTGTGAACTTCTTGCGGCAGGGTGAATTGGACCAATATAGTCCAATCTCCACTTCTCAAATATTTAATTTTTTGTGATTTTGTCAGAACCCTAATTTTGATTGGATCTCTAGTTTGTGAGGTTACTAAACTTCATTTGAGTGCGTTTCAATCTTAGGAAGTGGCAAGAATCATTAGATTGAGGATAGATCATAGGTTGATCAAGATTTCACTATTCTATGTGTTGATTTTCTAGTTAGGAGTCCTAGAAGAGATTTGAGAGGTTCCATATCTTTGTGATTTCTTCTTGAGTTCATTTTTTGACATTCAAGAGAGTGCTTTGTGCATTGGAACAGGTTGAAAGAAGAAGATAAGGTCATTGCAACATGGCTACAAGTGGTGGATTCATGTTGGAAGGCAATGATAGGCTTACCTTAAGTGACTATTCATTGTGGAAAGTGAGGATGGAATCACTTCTTGAGATGAATGATGTTTTGGATATTGTTGTAGGTTTGGACGAGAGACTAGCAAATCAACAAGATTAACTGATTTATGATAAGAGGTCCAAAAGGGCTCTACACATGATTAACATGACTGTTACCAATGAACTTCTCAAGGAGATTGGTAAGTGCACATCATCTTTGGAGGCTTGGAAAGCTTTGAAGAAGCTTTATGAATCCAAGTCTACATCAAGAGTGTTTACTCTTAGGAGGCAAATCTTTCAAAGTTTGCAAAAGAAGGAAGAGATTACTCCTGCTTTTGTTTTGAGAATTAAAGCATTCAATGATGAGTTAGCATGTATTGATGAGAGCATTAAGGAGGTAGAAATTGTTCAAGTTATACTTAATGGCTTGTTGGATGATCATGCTAATCTTGTTCAAAGTTTTGCTATTCAAAAGACTTTGCCAAGTATTGTGGATTTGCAATAGATCTTGGTGAATGAGGAGTTTAGGCTTTAATCAAGAGGAGGTGGATCTACATCAACATCTCATTATGAAGAGGAGGCTATGTTTATTAAAGGCAAGTTCAAGGGCAAAGGCAAAGGCAAATGGTCAAAAGGACAAGATCAAGGTGAGACTTCCTCTTTTGGCAAGAAGAAAGTTGAAATGCTTTTATTGTGGAATCAAAGGGCATTTTGCAATGAATGTTTCAAGAAGCAAAGAGATGAAGGTAGCAAGCAAAACAACTTTACTACTAATGATGAGGATCTAGGTGGTTGTGATTCTCTTTTGATGTGTTCTTCAAGTCTAATATCAAGTGAAGGTGACAAAGATTCATGGTGGATTGATAGTGGAGCTAGTTTACACATGACTAGTCACGAGGAGTTCTTTACTTCTTTGGTCACTTATGATGGAGCCAAGAAAGCAATTCACATGGCCAATGGTGGTGAGTGTGTGATCAAAGGTATTGGCTCAATTCCTATTTGGCTTTCTACTAATAGGAAAGCAAGACTTGATGGTGTTCTTTACATTCCTTCACTTTCAAAGAATTTGCTAAGTGTTGGTCAAATGATAGAGAAAGGATACATGGTAAAGTTCGGTGGTGATGCTTGTTTCATTACAAAGGAAGAAATCTTAGTTGCTAGGGGAAATAGACAAGGTAGACTTTTCAAGCTTGATGATTTTGTTATGGTTAACAAAAAGGATGGAATGGAAAATGAGATTGGTCTCAACTTTCCAAAGTTTCCTTTTAGCATCAATAAGATTGGTGGATCTTATACAAAGTCTAACAAGCTTTCTTATGCTAGATCTAGGTCAAGATCTAATATGCTTCTTGGAGATGTTCATCTTTGTGCTAACTTGGATAGTCTTGAGGATAATGATGGTGTTTCAATGGTTCTTCATGGCAAGTGCAAGCATGCAAAAGGTAAGGAAAGAGCTAACTTCATCAATGGAGGTGAAGGTTCTTCCTTGGAAAATATTGTTGTTAATGATTTCTTTGATCATATGGAAAAAGATGTTGCTAGGTGCATGCATGAAGGAGGTGGTTCTTCTACATTATTTTGTTATGATTCCAAGAAAGTCATTTTTGCAGCAAGTGGAGTCACATGTCTTCATAAAGAGAGTAGATCAAATGGTTCTATCAAGGGACTTGGTGAGGGAGATAGAAGAAGAGAAGTATGTGAAGAGTTCAAAGCAGGATGTACTTTGAATGATGTCATTGTGAAAGATAGTGAGGAAGAATCATTATCATATGGGTCATTACCTAAATCATTGAGTAGAAGTTCTTGTTTGGAAAAAGAGAGTACTTCAATCATCCTTATGTTGAAGGTACTAATCATTTTTTTCATGGCTTCCAATGTGTAAGAACACCCAAGTGAAGATCTACAGGATTTGCATGTGATTGGAATCTTGTGGATCTTCACTTGGGTGTTCTTACACAATGTCTTTAAGGTGCCTACTTCTTATGATGAAATCATTAAGAGGGAGCCTTATGAAGGAAAGAACAATGGAAGATTGGTTCTTGGGAAGACCCAAGGCATGGATCTCACATCTCTTCATTAACTCAAAGGATTATATGATTATGAATTGATCACTCATGATCAAGATGGCAAAAGGTTGGTTGGAGAAGACTACATGGAGCAAATCGAGAGGCAATTTCTTCAAGGCAAGGGATATCTCAATTGTGAGCTTATTGAGAAGTAATGGATCTGAATTTTTTTTTTTTTTCAATGACTTTGATGGTCAAGAGAAAGATCAAGAGGTTGGTCTCAAAGGGCTTCAACAACACAAAAGGAAAGGTGGCAATTTGGAGCTAGTTAAGAGCATCAAAGGAAGGTTATTTGGCAAAGATGTTATGGATCTGTGTCTTTAAACTCAAGTAAGGTCAAAGGAGTAGCAAGGAAGTGTTGTTCAAGTTTACTTTACTTCTTCTATCTCATGTTTGAGCAATTTCATGTGGATGTGTGCAAATTGTCAAGATATGATTAAACTAGCTACATTAGTTTGCATCATTTGGATGATGGAGTTGTACTAGCATTCTTGGCTGATTTTGCTGATGGAAATGAAGCTAATGGAGGTTCATTATATCACTCATTCATGTCTAAGTTCTCAATTGTTGAGCTACTTGGTGCCAATGTTTGGAAATTGTCAATTTTTGGTGAATTCATGGTCATTTTCTTGTGTCAAGTAGATCTTGAAGATGGACTAGTGCAATGTACTTGGTTTATGGAGTCATATGGTGCTGGATTTGCATCATTGATGTACTCACCTACTCATGGATTTTCAAGGTTTGATGATATCTTGTGGCAAGATGGACTCATTCATGGAGTTTTATGGTGGAGACATATTAAGAAAGGACAAAGTTGGAGGAAACAAGCAAGCAAATGGTCATCACTCACATTTATTGTTTGGTTGCTATAAATTTTCAGAGAGTTCAAAGCTTAAAACATGGAGGAATCATTTCATTCACATTCTATTTGGTTCTTCATGTCCTAGTTATATCTTGATGTGTAAAATTGATGTAAGAAATAGTGATTATCCAATTTGGACACTATTCTCGATATCAATTATGAAAAATACTTTAGAACCTTAGAAAGGAGATATATACTTAGGATGGAGATCATTCTAAAGTTGGATCAAAGTGGTATGGTTAAAACTATGCCAAAACTAGTTGAAGAGGGAGTGTGAGAGATTTCAACAAGTTTAGTCATGTTTTGGTAAATTGTCAATTGAGGCCAAAACTCATTTTAGACTTAGAGATAAAATTTACAAGCACGACGGGAATACCCCCAACATGGACAAGAGCATCAACACTTAGCAAGATAATTAATGATTCATCAAGGCTAAATGTAATGGATATGAAACATTTAAAGAAATGTATCAAAGATTTAAATGAATTTACTAGATCATTATGATAAAAAATTATCAAAGTTCTTGTGTCTGAAACGTAGACAGACACTATTGGTTATGGGCCAAAGAAAGGGCTAGATTGGAAAAAGAGCCAACTACATAATGGTCTCATCCAAGTGTATCTAGTGACTAAAATCTAGGATTCATCTAGCCTTGCCATTGATAGACTTTCAAAATTGTATGGCGAAGGTTGGAGTACATGCCATTGACATATATATGCAACTTCATTTAAAATCTCCAAACTAACATATGCTAATGTAGTTCAGAAAAAAACACGATAATTTTGTATGGAACATGAAGAGAAGGAGAAAATGAGTAATCTTGACTCTAAAATCAAGAGTAAGAAAAAGAGAGAGTGTGTGTACTAGTTGTTGATGCTATCAGTGATGGGACAAGGGAGATAGGAAGAACGCGAACGGAGAAGAGAGCATGAATATTGCAGAACAACTCTCCTATTCTAATCAGCTGCTAGGTGCAAATATAGTGTAATAAACAGCTTATGCTAAAGATAATCACAGCCTTATGCTTTTTGATTGCCCAACGGGATCTTAAAAATCAATTCATATTCTAAAACAAGAGTACAGTCCACCGAAGAGATTAGAGATGGTTTGTGTGTAGTACTACTGAAATCAGATTCAATGTGAAGTATTGTTCTGAAATAATGGAAGAGCAGTATGATATTGCGAGTTCCTCAGGCGTCAAAGACAGCCATCATCTGATTAGAAACTGAGGAGTCGTAGACGTCCGTGTTTTGATCGGAGTGAGTATACAAGCGCGATCAAACATCAATGAAAGTGCATTCAATCACAACAAGCATTAATCTACATTGTACACAGATAAAAACGTGCTACTGCTATATTACACAGAAGCATAATACAAATAGCAATATAACCAAAAATTGATGGCGTAATTGGGAGGCTCAAATAATAAGTCTCATGGACGGAGCAACCACTAATCTGTGCTTGGATGATCTATTTATATATTTCATCCGTGTATTAATTACATTGAATGTTTGTCACCTAATTGGGAAAGTCATTGTACTTAGAAGTATATGGCTTCTGTGACAACTGTACATAGTGTATACGGTCAACAAATCAGTATCGTTGGCGCAGACGAGGATGTCGCAAAATCTCTCACTTTGCATTTTACGCGAAGTGGTTTTCTCTCACTTCGCAAATTATGGGAAGTGGCTGGGAACATTCCTCATTCCTTTTAGACGACCTTCGGCATTTTTCTCTCTCTTTGGGTTTTTGCGAAAAAGCTGAAGGTGTTCTAAATAAGTTTAAGGTGCCCTTAGAAAGTTGAAGGTGCCCTCAAAAAAAGCAAAGATCTCTTTACTAGTTCAACTCTTTCGCTCTTTCGGGAAAGCCGAAGGTGCCCTTAAAAAGTTGGCAAAGATGTCTTTAACAGTTTAACTCTTAAAAATAGAGGACCTCCTGGAATTTTCTCTCTCTTCGCATTTTTCGAAAAAATGCAAAAAGGGGGGCGAAGGTGCTTGAAAATAGTTAAACTGTTGAACTGCAAACAAGTTGACTTCTTCAAAAGAGTTGAACGGAAGAAGTCAAAGGTGAGTATTGTAGCTTTCGAAAAAGTGCAAAAAATATGAACTGCAACACTTAGTGTATTTTTCAGCAAACTGTTCAAAAATAATGTAAATATGTAGACTTGTTCTAAATGCAACTTTTGTGGAAGTCCTTGAAAATGACTTCAAGTTATTAGACTTAACATCTGAACTTAAGATTATAATGGGATTGGTTACCCTTTGTTGGCAATCGGCCAGAAGTTCGTTGTAGACGTTCTTCAAGTAATTGGCTGTCTAAGTTATCATTCACCAAGGAGGCAACTGTGGGCTTAATTTCCAACAGTCCCCCTCAAGGTCACGGTTGGTGCCTTGGTATCTTTGTCATGTTCAACATGCTGAAGAACTTCTGATGCTTGATCTTGGGAAGCGCTTTGGTGAAGATGTCTATGACCATTTCCGTTGTGGAGCAGTATTTAAGGATCACTTGCCCCGGGAAAGCTTTCTCTCGAATGAAATGATACTGGATTTCTATGTGCTTGGATTTGTCATAAAATCTAGGATTCAGTGACAGTGAAATACAACTCATATTGTGACACCAAATGGTGGTAGCATTAAACTGAGTGTGATGTAAGTCGTGAAGTAACAACTTGATCCATATAGCTTCTTTTGAAGCTTGGCATGCTATGATGTACTCTGCCTCTGTTGAAAAAAAATGTGACTGATTTCTGCTTTCTTGATTTCCACGAAATTGGTCCCCCTGCCAGATAGAAACAGAACCCGGAAGTAGATTTTCTGGTAGAGACTGTTTCTGCCCAATCTGAGTCGGAATAGCCTCGCACGATAAGTGGGTCAATAACATTTCCATCGTAACAAAAGACATGATCTAAACTTCTCTGAATATATCTCATCACTCTCTTCAATGCTTTTCAATGAGAGATCCTGGGATTAGACATGAATTGACTTAACGTGCTAACAGTGTGTGCTAAATCTAGTCTAGTACACAACATTGCATATATTAGATATCCGATTAGTGAATGATAAGGGTACTTCGCTAAGTCGAGTACTTCACTATCAGTCTCATCACAAGAAGGTTTAGTCAATACTATACTTGGATCCATTGGAGTATCAATGGGTTTGCAATCAGACTTATGAAATTTTTCTAAAATGCCTTTTAGATATGCCTAGTGGCTAAGATAGATTTTCTTCTGAAGCCTATTTCTAGTAATGTGGATTCCTAGCAAAGAATTGATTGCTCCTAAATCAGTCATGTCAAAGTCCTTTGACAGATCACTCTTAGTAGTGTGCGGTAGAGAAGTGTCATTAGACTAAATAAATGCATCATCTATGTAAAGGGCTATGTGAACTGAATTGGTGCCTATATGTTTTGAATAAACATTACAGTCAGCTGAATTGTTTTCAAATTCCAATTGAGTGAGATAAGAGTTGATTCTATGGAACCATGCTCTTGCGGCCCATTTCAGACTGTAGATTGCTTTGTGCAGCTTGTACACTTTGTGCTCTTGGCCTTTGACTTCGAATCCTTCCAGTTGAAAGATGTACAGCTCCTCTTTGACATTGCCATTGAGAAATGTTGTATTGACATCCATTTGGTGCATTTTAAGGTCTTCCGCGACTGCTAACACAATCAGAGTCCTGATTGACTGCATCTTGATGACAGGACTAAAAATTTCTTGGTAATCCACTCTTTGGACTTGAGTGAATCCTTTAGCCACCAGCCGTGCTTTCCATTTAGCAATGGAACCATCAGAGTTGATCTTCTTCTTGAAGATCCACTTGTTGTCGATAACTCTCTTGTGAGTGGGGAAGTCGACCAGTGTCCAGGTCTCATTTGTCAAAAGTGAGTTGTACTCGCTTTTTATAGCTTCTTGCCACTTCACATCATCCTTGGAGTTATTTGCTTCAACTAGGCTCTCTGGTTCTTCTGATGAAGTCCAAAATGATTGAGGTGCATACCTCTCAAGAACTGTTCGAGTCTGTGAGGATCTGCGGACGTTGGGTTGACTAGGATGCATTGATTCTTCTTCTTGAACTTCTTCAGATCTGCTTGAGCTGACTTGGCCTAGTCTGGTGACAGGTACCGTCTGCTGCTCGATTTCTGTATCTATAGCTATAGGTTCTGTAGAAGAATTATCAACGTTGGAAGGTTGAATGCTACGTAGAATAGGATGAACTAATTTAGCATTATCTATCAAACGCTGTTTGAAATCATAATATGCATGTTCTTGAAATACTACATCCCTGGAGGCAAATACTACGTTGGTGGATGGATCATAAACTTTATAAGCTTCATGTTCATCTGGATAACGAAAATACATTTATTTGTCCTATGATCTAGCTTCTTCCTAAGCTGTTTAGCAATGTGAACAAAACATATACAACCAAATAGTTTTAAATGGCCGACACTAGGCTTGTGCCCATGCCAAACTTCATAAGGAGTTTTGTTGTTGACGACTTTGGTGCTGGATCTATTCTGCACGTAACAGACTATGGCAGTAGCTTCTGTCCAGAACTTCGCAGGTAGGTGTGCTTGATGTAGCATTGATCTGGCTGAGTTGAGAAGAGTTCGGTTCTTCCTTTATGCAATCCCATTCTGAAGTGAATAGGAAGTAGTGAACTGTCTTCTGATGCACCACTAGTGGACTCTTAGCCCTCCGGCTTAGCTTCTTATAGCCTTTCAAGACCTGGGTAAGGGGAATTGTCAATCGAGCAAATTGGGGAATATGCCGATGGAAAAATCCTACAAACCCCAAGAAAGACTTGATTTCCCCAATTGTGGTGAGAATAGGCCAATCCATAACCCTCTAGATACGATCGGCCTCAATCTCCACTCCCCATTCGAAAATTTTATGCCCCAAGTAGGACAATTCCTTTGCAAAAAAAGTCATACATAGACTCTTTGGCAAAGAGGTTTTCCTTTTTTAGGATGTCCCAGACAATCCTAAGATGCTCTTTATGTTCCGCCGAAGTCTTACTGAACAGTAGGATATCATCTAAGAATACCACTATGAATCTTTCCAAATATGGCATGAACAAATCATTCATCATCTATTGGAAAGTTGCCGGTGCATTGGTCAAACCAAAAGGCAACACCAAAAATTTGTAGTGACCAAAGCGAGTTCAAAATCCAATTTTTGGTCTATCTTCTGTCTGAATGCATATCTGATGGAATCCCAAACTTAGATCTATCTTGCTAAAGTACCCAGAACTAGCAAGATAATCTATTAGGTCATCCATCCGCGGTAGTGGATATCTATTTTTAACGGTTACCTTGTTCAATTTCTTTACTTTTAATGCACTTAAGGTCATTAGGTCCAAAGACTAAAGAACTAAGGACAAAATACATCCATCTCATTACTTTGAGATAGATTACCTGAGGTAGAAGTTGGTTATTTGATGCAATCTCGTGAAGGTGACCCTCGCCATTGCACTTTGAAGCACAAGTTCTTCTTATGAACTCCAACTTTATCAATGCCACCTTGATTGTTTTTAAAATTTTTCTTGGTTTTCTTAGGATTGTTGAAATTGGGATGTGTTTCACTAACAACTTCCTTATCCTTCCTCTTAAATTGAAAACCTTTTTTCTGCTCATTAGGCTGTTGTCCCCTAGGTGGCTTAGGTGTGTCATCAAAGTATTTTGTAGCCCTAATAGCATATTCTAGGGTTTTTGGATGGTTCCTACGAACATCCACTTGATAATCTTTTGGTAACCCATCAATAATCATTAACATTTGTACCTTAGGCAGAATGTCACTATAAAGTGGATTCAGGTACTCATAAAAATCTTGAATAAATTGTTCCAAACCTTTATTTATTGATAAATGACTCAACTTTTGAAAGTGTTCATAGTCATCTAAAAGTGGTAGGAAGTATTCCCTAAAATCTATGCAGGAATCTTCCTATGTACAAGGTTGATTGCCTTTTGCAACTAGGTCATCCCACCATACTAAGGCTCTTCCCTCAAGGAACATAGTAGCAATGGATAACTATTCACATTCAGGGAATTGGTTCATGGCAAAGTATTTGTTCCAAACATTTAGCCAAGAATTTACCACTTGTAGATTCCTATCTTTCTTCTCCCCCTTAAACACTTTTATGGGAGGTGAAACTACATTCTTCTTCTGATTGGCTAACCTAGACTCTAAGTCTTGGTTTCTTTGATTAGTTTCAAGAAGCTGCTTATTAGAGGCTTGAATTTGTTGGTATAAAAGTTCAAGAGCTTGTGCCACATTGGATGGGTTTCATAGATCAAATGTTGGGTTTTTGTTGGTTTGATCGATTGAGGTTGCTTGTGTGTTTTCCTATTATGCAAATAAAACAACAAGTGCTCAAATTAGAATGATAGAAACGCCTCAATTGTTACATCCAATGCAAATAAAAAGCATTTACTTCTATTCATTCAATCTTATTGTTTGCAAGCTCAATCCAAGCTTACTATTTGCAAGCTCAATCCAAGCTTAAGAGGAAAACAACAACAAGCTACATTTGCCTTAATCAAAAGCAAAAATGAAAACCAAATCTTTATGTAAACTTCAATTAACTAATCCAAGCTAATGTTTACATAAAGTTTCCATTCCAATTTCCATTCCATTTGCCATTTCAAAAACAAACAAAGTTTTCACATTTCTCACTATTCTAGATTTTCAAAACCATGAAACTAGTGTCTAGAAATGGATAACTAATAAAGCTTTATGAAAACTTCAATTTTTAAATCTGATTTTCAGATCTATAGATCTAAAAATTAGAACTTCAAAATGACAAAAAATACAACTTTAAATCTTGTTTTATGCACAAAGTTACACTACCATTCCCTTCCCACATTGCCATTTTCATGAAACTAGGAGATAGAAAGGTGTAACTAATGAAGTTTGGATGAAAACTTCACTTTTCAGATCTGAATTTCAGATTCATAGGTTTGAAAAATAGAACTTCAAAATGAAAATCAGAACTTCAAACACTTGATTTATGCAAAAAAAACACTAGTTTTGATCAAAACACATAGCTAGAATCAATCTTTTTGCAAAAAGTTTGTGTATGTAGAGGAAGACTTCCTCTAACCATCCCACAAATCTTTTTTTAGAACTTTTAAAAACCCAAAGCCCACTTTAAAACTTCTCTAACATGATAAAAAATCAGCTCCTAAACAATTCTCTAAGCATCGCTACTCTCTTCCAAAGAGAACTAGATTCATTGGGTACTTCAACTACAAGCTTCCTACAACTAGAAAAGCCAATAATCTTTCTCAAAAAAAAATTAGTTGGTGATCTTAATAGAACTTGAATAAGGTTAGAAAGGTTACCATCCTTTATCTAGCTCTGATACCACTTTTACAAGTAGAGGTGAGGAAGTCTTCCAAATCCAAGGTAGAGCCTCCAAATGTCCTCCAAGCAACCTACAAGCTTCAAGATGCTCCCCAACTCCAAGCTAGGATGCCTCCACCTGCAAGCCTCCAAGGATCTCTCCTCCACCTGTGTCCCTACTCTTTAAACACAAAAATAGATAACAAGTTGGTCTCAAATATTCACCACCCAACCATAGCTAGATCCAATCTCCAAGCAAGACCTATCTAGCACCCCCTTGCTAACCATAAACAAATCACAAGCATACTACAACACTCCATAGCATTCTCAAGATCCAAACCCTACTTATGTCCCATACCATAAGCAAGATCCAAACCTTAAGCATACTACCACAAGAAAGCACTCTACACACTAGTAGCAACGCTAGAGCATAAGCAAAGCAAACAAGAGAGATCTCCCCCCCTCCCAATGGGCGCCCTACTACCCTCATATAGATGGCCCATGGACCCCTCCAATGCACTATGGAGTTCCATGCTCATCCGATGAGAGAGAGAGAGAGAGAGAGAGAGAGAGAGAGAGAGAGAGAGAGAGAGAGAGAGAGAGAGAGAGAGAGAGAGAGAGAGAGAGAGAGAAGTCTAGGGGAGTTAAAGAATCTCCAAGAGCCTCCATAGGCTTATGGAAGGTCAAGAGACTCCTTCCATAACCTATGACTCTTTGAATGTCTTTCTTGTGGGAGTTGGGAACTCAATGGACACTTTAGAAGGGCGCCCTCCTACTAGGTCCCATTGCCCAAGTTGTGCATGTATACTTTGGTCAACTTGCATCACTGTAGTGTTGCAGCTCGAATCCTTTGCCTTCTTTGTCTGCTTTGTAGGTTAATTCCATGTTTTGGGTATCCTTCGGATATTGCAGAATTCACTTTGTCATTTGCTAATGTGCCATGCCAGGATTCGAAGAGAATTGGCCTAATGCATAGACAGAAAAGGCCAAATCGGGACTGGTACAAATTGTGAAGTACATCAGACTATCGATCAGGTTTTGGTAGGGTATACCTTCCATTTTTTTGTCTCTCCTCATCTGTATTTGGGCAATCCTGTTTCTTACTCTAGCTCCAGCTATCATTGGTGTGGCTTTTTCTTTGCAGTCCATCATTCGGGTAGAATCTGGTAATATGATACCTTCGTCATACTGGCCTTGGTATGGCCATGAATTTTGTGCATGGTTGACTCCATAGATGTTTTCTTGTTGTCAACCTGGTTCTTGTTACCAAAGTCGTGATCAGATTCGTCACTCGAATCGTCAGACTCTTTTGAATTCGTGTCTGCAACCATGATTTCATCATACAAAACATTCGCTTCAGTGTTGTAGGCATCAAAGAATTCTTCATCGTCAGCATTCTCAAAACATTCGAGATATTGAACTTCAATGTCAGATGAGTTAGAAAAAACATTTAAGGCATAAGAAGATTCTTTTGATGTAAAACTGGTGTCAGACAAAGGCGTTTTACCTTCATATTTGTCCCGACTCCAGGTGACTATTTGTTCTGCTGGCTTATCACGATTATTGGTCTCACCAGTCTGAAATCTTAACTCTCTGGATTTCCAATGAACACTTGCGTTTGATTGATAAAGCTAGGGTCGTCCAATCAGCACATAATAGGATGACAAACCAAGTGGTTTGATAACTATGAAATTCATTGTGAATGGCTTGGCTTGAATGTAAACATTGACATCCTTCAGTTCTCCAACAGGTTTCCGTCGCGTCGAATCAGGAAACTTGATGTTTCGCTGTGTCGGTTGAATGTCAGTCAGCCCCAAAGCATGAGCTGTATTATGTTCACGCTGGAACCAGAGCCAATTGGCACTTTTTCAATCAGGCATCCCGCAATGGTAATATCAATTTCAGGTGCACCGAGATCACCTAAATCAATAGACAGAACACCGTCATCTGGCAAAGAAAATTTTTTTTTTTTTGGTGCAGAAAGTCCTTTCAGTTGCTCCATAATAAGTGTTATCTGCCAACAGCTACTCAAAAGTACTATTCGGACGAAATGATCCAATATCAATCACGATGTCATAGTCTTTTGTCTTTGATTTTGAGATTGGCTTATCGATAACAGCACTAGACAATTTTGTCTTCGTGATTTCGTCGTCCCCTTTTTCGAAAGTGACCACCTTCTCTGCAGCACCTGACTGAAGTTCTGTGTTGATAATTTCTTTCACCTCTGATGAGATATCTTTTGCAAACGACTTTGCAGCATCGTGGTCATAGTCGGGGTCATCTTTTCTTCTTTAGTCGTAGATTTATTCATCGTCTTGCTAGAAGATTTCTTCTTCAAAGATTTCCTGCACTTCATCGAACATTTCTGGTCAGGTTTCGAGGAGCTTTTGCTTCTCGTTGTGACTTTGAATAAGTTCTCCACGTCACTTGGCCACGACTGATCTTTTGTCTTCGCCAATTTTTCTTCAATAACGTCAATTCTCTGCACAACAACATCAGTGGAAGCTTTCGCTTTCGACTCTGTAGCAGCTGGTGTTGCGACATAACTTGACTTCTGCGGCTGAGGGCAGTCAGGATACTTGTGACCAGGCTCTCTGTAGTTTGAGCATAACGGTACATAACCAATCGACTTTTGCGGTTGAGGACAGTCAGGTGAAAAATGTCCCGGCTCTCCACAGTTATAGCAGTTGCCTGACACTAGTTTAGTCGCAGTTTGAGACTTCGCTGGTCCAACAAATTCAGGAGGATTATGTCTTCTTGGTGTGAACTTGGGTCTGTCCTGCTGGGTTGATGCTACAGTACCCTAAACATAGTTAGTAGTCACATCATTTTGAAAAATAGAAAGTACCTCCTGGGCAGGATCTTCAATGTATTTGACATTCATAGTGGTGCAGTCTTCCTTGGTGTGTCTTGAAGTTCCACATTTCGTACACCACATTCCTGAGTTGGAAGAAGACGCTTTCGGTCTTTTATCTGCAACTTCAAATATCTGCACTTTCAAGTCATTAAACTTTTTATTAAGGTCAGCCATATTACTCTTCCAAAGCTTTTCAACTTTAGAAGTTGATGACTTATCCTCGACAACTTTTGTGTCGTCCTTTCGTTTGGATCGTCGTTTATTCTTTCTCTCTCCTTTGTCAGCTTTTGATTCAGATGAATCGCTGCTTTCAGATTCGAAACTTGAAGAACTGGTACTTGAATCTGAATCTGAATCATCATCGTTATCACTAAAATCAATCTTCGACTTTCAAGATTTCGTAGTTGATCGTCGCTTTCGTGCTAGTTTCGAGGTCTTGAAATTTTTGGCACTAGCTATTACTGCTACTAAGGAGGTCATGTCCCCTTGTCTGCAATACCGATCAATCTTTGGTGGTAAACCAGCCAAAACCCATTCGATCTGCATATCAACGGGATATACACCGGTTAGTTTTCCTATCAGATTTTTAACCTTTCATGTATATTTGCGAAGGGATTCTTTACTCTTCTTCTAAACATTGTTCAGACGTCCGAGAATTCTTGATTTGTAACCGATTTCTCTGAACTAGTTCAGAAACGCATCTTTCAGTGGGTACCAGGTTCCTACACGGCCTGGTTCAACTTGATTGTACCAGATGTGCGCCTGCTTTTTTAGTAGACCAGGGAAGATTCATAGTTTGTCTACATCAGTACCTTCGTTATTCGCATTAGCGATTGACTCGAATTGTGAGACATAGCTATCTGCATCGTTGAAAGAAGTCCCTTTAAAATAATCTTATTTAATTTTTGAGATAGCAGTGAAACGTGCAACAGAGCCCTCCATACTGAAGCTAATTAGGAGTTTAAGAAACTGAGCAGTGATTTTGTCTAGATTTCTTCGACTAGTATTCTCACTTTGTCTTCATAAAAATTTCTCTCTAAGCTTACGATATCGTTCTAATCTAGATTCTCTATTTGACATACACTAGAGATGGAGATGGATTTGTCATATTTCTTATAACTTTCCTAAACTATCCCCGGCAACGGCGCCAAAAATTGGTATATTTCGTACTATACCAACATGGTTAATATAGATTTTATAATAAATAGTGTCGTTCCCACAGAGGACAACGTTACAAAGTTATGCCAATCAAGAAAACAAATCAAAGTCTCAATTCTTCAAACAGGAACTGTCATCTCATATGTTTACAGATTTATTCAATGATCATGCTAGACTGTACCAAAGAGAGTCGTTATTCGAGTGCCGAAAAGAAAGTATTCGCGATAGACGAATAAGATAGTTTTAAGACAGTTCTATAGAGCATGCTTTACGGATACACATCAAATGACTGTAATGCTGTAGAGAGTCTGTCTGATCATAGAGTAATTCATGTAATGCATTAGAGATTGTTAGCAGACTCAAATTCACTCACACTCAGCAGTGCGGAGAACAGAGATAAGAGAGAATAACTCACAAAACTCTATTCACTTCTTCAATCTCTTACATATGCATAAACTCTTCTCTCTCGATGCTCGAGACTGAAGTGTGAGATCAATATATGTCCTACGGGACGAACAAACACACCTCTAAAACAATAGGTGCGCGGCTCCCGCAAAAGGGTCTAGTTAACAATTAGACTGAAAATACGTTCAATTATACCATGAAAGGTATACTTAACTACAAGTTAAAGTTACTCTAGTTAAACATGTCTTTTTGTATCTAGTCGTTTTGTGTGGACGACCTAGTAAAGGTTATCCAAGGGTTTCTTATTAAAGGTCTTGACCTTAATTACAAGGCAAGTACTTAGGAGATATATTCCCAAAAAATGACTTTAGCCCTCTTCATGATCTATACTTAACCAGCTCATATCTTCATTTTTGAGTATATCATGCCATATTTATGTTGATATTCAATTTTTAACAATAAGGTGGAATCACAATACCTAGGTGCCAACTCTGCACACTTATCAATTTTCAAGCCCCTAGAGTGACTAGGGACTCTCAAAAACACCTAGTCGTTGACCATGAATACCTTGTGCTTCCGAGATAGATCAGCATAGTGCCTTGCCCTATCTTGTACATTTAAGTACATAGGCCTCTATCTGACTTTTCATCTTAGGCCACCAAAATTGCCTTCAGACTAAATCAAGTGTTCTTTGTATACCCGGAGGTCCTGCGCATGGACTATCATGACACTCATGCAAGATTTGGGCCCTTACTGTGTCATTCTCTAGTTGGCTCAGTTGGTTGGCTTGGCATCCCAAGTTTCTTTGGTCCCAGGTTCGAGCCTCCCCTTAGAAACCAAGAAGCATTCTCCGATACACACACCTAACCCTTACGAAACAAAATCTCCGGTTCAGTCTTTCCCTGATTCAAGAAATCTTGCAAACTTGAATTGACCCCTGAAAGTACTTGTTGTGAAAGATTTCAGATCCTTAAGATCCAATCTACTTGAATGATCTTTGGTTAGAAAGAGAAATACACTACCAATTTCACCAATGTAGAAAAATCAGCATCTACACACAATTTGAGATGCAAACACTAATAGAACTTGATCAAACTTGAATGAAATGACTATGTATGGTCGTCCGTACAAAACCAGCAAGCTATTGTATTTCACACGTGTGGATCCAAAAATAACATATATAGATCATTCTACACATAGAATTGCAAGCAATCACCAAGATAGTGCACCAATGGATAGTAGAACCCAAGAGAACCATGTATAAGCATGAAATGAGATAGAGAAGAGAGAAGATGACTCTCTCCACGAGTTACATCCTTTTATAGCAGGTCCAAACCCTATTTGGCCATTTGGCTTTTCCACTAAAATGCTAACCCTACCAATTTTGGGTCTAGATTCAATGTACCCAACTTATTCAAATTGAATCTACTCAAACTCGCATTCTATCTTTCCCACACTTTCAAAAAGTGTTTATTCAAATGAAATTTAGACTAATGAACTTTGAAAAGTCAACCTCTAAGTCTAAAACAAGTTCTGACCTCAATATGCCAAATATTGCAAAATGTGATGAAACTAGTTGAATCTTTCACACTCCCTCTTCAACTAGTTTTAGCATAGACTTTGATAATACTCCAAGTGAAGTCCTATGCTTCATGAACAAGTCTTTTCCCAATGCTTTGGTGAAGATATCAGCTACACATTCCCTTGAAGACACATGTTGAAGCTCCACCTCCTTTGCAATGACTCGCTCCCTCACAAAATGATATTGTATCTCAATATGCTTGCGCCTAGCATGAAAGACAGGATTGGATGCCATTCTTTGGGCTGATTGATTGTCACAAAAGATGATTGGCCTCTCTAAAAAATCCAGCAAGTGAAGATCCTTGATCATCCTCTTGATCCATACCATCTCCTTTGTGCAATGTGTAAGAGCTTTGTACTCGGCCTCACTAGATGACAATGAGATAGTGGCTTGTTTCTTTGACATCCATGATATAGCTCCATCACCTATGAAAATACAATAAGCACTAATGGATTTCCTATCCATTACATCTCCAACATAGTCCGAATCTAAAAATCCAAAAAGATTAGGTGATGATCCCTCATCTTGCTTGATCTACACTTGTAGGCTCATCCAAAGAGGTTAGGAAAGCAACATAATTTCCAGAAACTACTTGCTTACCCTTTTGATCATATGTGAGCCTTGAAGGTACTTGTCTTTCTCTTGATGTTCTCCTTGGCTTTTGACTTGATGAAGGTCCATCATCACCACCATCCAAAGTAGGATCCTTCTCATCAACATCAAGAATGTTAGATCCATCTACTTTACCATCAATCATGCTTGAAGACACCTTTGGAATGTTCCCATCATAAAAAATTACATCTCTACCAACAATCACTTTGTTAGTAGAAGGAATGTAAACCTTGCAGGCTTTACTCACCTCACTATATCCAACAAAAATACCTCTTCTTGAAGATGGCTGACTTCAGAAAGGATGATTGAAGGGTCCACTTTCAGATCACCCAACCTGCATCGATCCAAATAGACTGGATGGATGTCAGACTCCCTGCGTGTGCTTTTCAAAAGATGGTAGAACTAGAACTTGATCCGAAAACCATTGGTCGAATGTTTGACGACAGCTCCTTAGATCGCAATAGTTCGTATGAGTGAGCTTTGATCGCAAAAGAGAATAAGCGTAGGAAAGCATAAACTCGCAGGCCGAAAGTGTAAGGAAGAAAATGGATAATAACTCGGATATGTAGTAGCGGTGTGGAAGGGATGATGACATGGCATGGTGACATGACATCTGTCACTTCCATTTATGGAGGATGTCCATGGCTCAATGTTTGAAACTACAATTTGACAAATCAATCTTTACTGACGGAAGACCGTTTGTGAAAAGAAAAAAAATATTAAATTAAAAAAAAAAAACAATTTTTGTTTTGATATGTGAGCGTACACACGTGTGAAAAATGATGATCACATGGCCATCATCTTTAATGGAGGAATACAAAAAGTAGGTCGAGAGATTCTCAAGAGATTCTGGAAAATATGCTAGAAATATTCTAGAAAGTCTGTTCTGTAGGTGCACCGTTGCAGCTATTGCCTCAGCTCAAAATTGACTCGGCAATCGAGTCTGTGCCATCATGCATCTGACTCCTTCGACTAGTGTCTTGTTTTTTCTTTCTGCGACACCATTATATTTAGGTGTATACGCAGGAGTGAATTGATACTCTATTTCTTGTTCTTGACAGAATCTTGAAAATTCTGTGCTCTTGTACTCACCTCCATTATCAGACTTGATGTTCTGAATCTTTTTTGAGATCTGTCTTTCTGTGAATGCCACAAACTTCTTGAAAGAGTCAAACACTTTAGATTTCTTCGTCAATAGATCGTTGTCATCTGGCTGTAGTCATCAATGAACGTTAGGAAATACTCAATCTTGAGAGCGAATCAACTTTCATCGGTCCACAGACATCTGATGGAGGATCTCAATAACTTCTTTAGCTTTTCTTCCCTCGTGTACGAATGGATTTTGATGCTGTTTTCCTTTCTGAAAGGCTTCATAGAACTCAGTATTGGGTTTGGATATTTTCAATACTGTGACTATGTCCTTTTTGCTCATGTCGTAGAGGCTCCTCATGTTCAAATGATACATTCTTCTGTGCCAGAGTTGATCTTCATTTTCTGATGCATTTAGTATGTTATCAGAATTGCTGATTATCCTGGCTTGGCAGAGATTGCCTTCTTTGCATCCAACTGTTAGCAACTTGGTTGTTGTTTAGCTTGTTGAGGCTTTATCGAATATCGTGAAGGCCTCATTGCTTTTGTTTGCATCCTTTGACGACTCTGCAACATTCGCCTTGTCAGCTTTGTTTTTTCTTTTTGGGTTGAATCTGCAATCGTATGCAGAGTGTCCCTTCTTCTTGTAGTGCATGCAAGGTTTTGTTGGGTCAAACCAGCATTTGTTTGTTGCATGTCCCGGCTTGTGACAGTGATCATAGGAGGATGTTTGTTGGTTGTCATTGCCTCTGCTCGAAGACTTTGTCTTGTCAAATCTGGGTTTGGGTTTGTTCTTCTTCTTTCCTTTCATGAATAGGGCCTTCTCTTGGTCACTGCTTCCTTCTCCTTTGTCCCTCATCAGTCTCTCATCAGCGACAAGATTGATTGCTCTCTCGAATGTCATATCTGGTAGGCTCAGTATGAGCATTCTCAACAGTTGATAGGACACAAGTAGGGATTTCATGAAGTACATCAGCTGTTGTGGTGCTGGGACCTAGTGTTCCTGCCCAGATGCAATGAGTTGAGCAAAGATTGTTCTGATCTTCTCAACATGCTAATCCAACTGGTTGCCATCCCATCGCATAGATTGCAGCCGATTGTGAAGATGCATCACCGAAGCAGCAGTCCTCACTTCATACTTTTGCTTTAGTCTTTCCCATGCTTCATGGCTGCTCTCACAGTCTTCAATATGCATGAGTATTTCTTCGTTAATGGATGAAACGATGATCGACATTGCGCGTTCATCTTTTCTAATCCACTTGGCTCTCCTGGGGTCTCTCTTTTGTGGCTGCACCTCTGTGAGTTTGGTCACCAACCAGATGCCTTCACCCTTTAGAAGTGTTTTGATTTTGTATTTTCATACTCTGTAGTTTTTGCCATCAAGACTGATTGCTATTCTTGTCCGGATCGTTGTAGCCATATTGTGTTGTCTTAGAGAATCACTGCTCGGATATCATGTAGCAATAACCTGGGCTCTAATATCATGTAGCGATAACCTGAGCTTTGATACCATGTAATGATTTTGTTTTGTTTTTGTTTTTAGGATCCTAAGCAAGTGACTACAGATCACATATCATGAGAGAATCCATCAAGAAGACGACACGAATGATGAGGTGGAGAAGAGAGCAATTGCATTTTTTGTTTTTGCGTTTTTCAGTGAATTGTTCAGTGTCTCACTTGTTGGCGGCCTGACAATCACCTCAATCACTGTGTTATGCTTGTTGGCAGACTTTCATGCACAACTTTTCTCTCTTCTATTCTTTCTATTCTCTACATTGTCTTTTTATTGTCTCTATTTCGTATTGATTACATATTTATCTCGACTGTGTGGAGTTTACAAGATAGTTAATCAGAGAATTCCAAGACAAGTTAATGCTAATCAACTAGTTAGTTATTCTTTGTTATCGTTGTCTCTTTTAGCTGAGCGAGAAGTACAATACACCACGCTCGTCGAGCTGCCAGTTGGCATCGCGAATTGTTTTCTATCGTTTTGTGTCTTCTTTTAGTGTTTTTCGTCAAGATCTTGCATAAATTGACTCAATATTCCAACACAATAGCTTAGATCTGGTCTAGTAATGGTTAGATAGATGAGTGAACTAACTAGCTTCCTATAGAGAGTAATGTCCTTGAAGGATCAAGTTCACTACCTCTTATAGTTAGCTTTACAAGAGGTGTATCACTAGCTTTTGCATCTCCATATGAAATATTTTAAGAATAGAATTGAAAGTATATTGAGAAGATCTAATGACTTTTACTTCAAAAATGTAATGCAAGTTACCAAGATCATGCACCTCAAATTCCTTCTTAAGAGCAATCTTGATATCCTCCACATTGTTTCCACCACTCAAGATGATATCATCCACATAGATTAGCAAGATGGTAACATCATTTCCAGCAAACTTATAATAAAGTGAATGATTATACTCACTCATAACAAAGCCTTGAGAGAGTAAAAAAGTGTTAAGCTTAGCATACCAACTCCTTAGTGCTTGCGTAAGGCCATACAAACTCTTTTGTAGTAGACACACATGATTTGGCTTTGTAAAAGAAATGTATGTTGGAATTTAATCTAGCTCCTACTCATTCCAACAGCCCTTCTTCCTTCTCTCAAATGAAACTTGTAGAAAATGGACTGTTTTTTCAGTAGTCTTCATTTTTAGACTGATTGTCGCTATAGTTTGCATTTTTCTTCGCAATTTTTGATTGTCACCAAAATCCGATACTGTCCACCTTCGGGCCTTCCTGAGCAACTAAGTGTTTTGCGACACTTTATGCTGAGCTGATTTTCAGGCCATTTCAAACACTTCCAAAAATGTGACATTACTTCATGAAAAATGTGACACTCTACAAAAATACACAGGAATCTAAGTACAGACTGTCTACATCTTCACGCTCCAATAACAATTGTTCTAATTAGTCAGTTAGAAATCAGCTATTAAGCGATCTTGCAAATTTAAAGCTAGAATAATGCAAGATCTTCCAGTTGTTATATATGTCATTGAGCGATTGAATCAATTAAGAATGAAGATCAGAGAGATAGATCTATGACCAAAATTGGTCTTTCAATAGCTGACTCCTCAGAATTAGTGATGAGAGAGAGAGAGAGAGAGAGAGAGAGAGAGAGAGAGAGAGAGAGAGAGAGAGAGAGAGAGAGAGAGAGAGAGAGAGAGAGAGAGAGAGAGAGAGAGAGAGAGAGAGAGAGAGAGAGAGAGAGAGAGAGAGAGAGAGAGAGAGAGAGAGAGAGAGAGAGAGAGAGAGAGAGAGAGATATATGCTTAGAACTTTAGCAATTGATTTGAGTATGTAAGTAGGATCACACACTTATCAGCGCAATTGTATTGTGATTTGATTGTTGTTTTACGACATTATTATATAGATTCGCTACTGTTCTACATCTTTGCATTCTTGTTGAATGAAACTAACTCTCATTCCTCTTACGCAAACATCATTATCAGAGAAATGTATGGCTATCTCTGACACCTAAGTTATTTCTACACTCTCTTCATATCAAGTTATCAGCAAAAGAGGATTGCATGGTTGTCTCAGACGTCTAATAGTTTCTGCAATCTCTCTTTCATGGCAGTCTAAGACTCCTACATCGATAATTTTATTCAACACAAAAGAGCAGCTCGCAATCTCCATTATCTAAGTAACCCACGATCTTGTTAATAAGAATTTTGTTTTATCAGTTGGCATCAACATCTAAGCGTCAACAGATTGGTATCAGAGTTGATAATTTCCATTTCACGAACCAACAATGTAGCTCTTGGGTTGCTTCATGTATACTTCCTCCTCAAGATTACCATTCAAGAATGCATTTGTAATGTCCAATTGCCATAGATCCCATCCATAAAATGTAGCAAGTGAGATGATGACTCGAATGCTTACCATCTCTGCCATGGATGCAAAGGTCTCATCATAGTCAACCCCTTGCTCTTGAGCATATCCTTTTCCCACTAACATTGTCTTGTATTTGTTGATAGATCTATCTTGGTTTGTCTTCACCTTGAAGATCCATTTGCATTCAACAACTTTCTTGTCATTAGGTAAATCCATCAATCTCCATGTTCCATTCTTCATAAGAGCTTGATATTCAAGATCATTGCTTGGATCCACTCCTCTTCTTTACTTGCTTCATCTACACTTGTAGGTTCATCAAAAGAGATTAGGAAAGCAACATAATTTCCAGAAACTACTTGCTTACCCTTTTCATCATATGTGAGGGCCCTTGACATTTTGCGAGTAAATTTTTTGCGAGTTTTGCGAGTTTCTTTCTTGCCATCATTCAACAAAACGATAGCACATAGTGTGCCGTCCTTTTTATGCTACTACTTCAATATTTGTTATTAAAAATGTGGTTTGGTACATAGTTAAAGATCCCACTAAGTAAAAAAAAATTCAAATTAATTTTTTTTTGTAGCCAACCCAGATAGCACACCAGCGTGCTAAGCGGCATGCCATTTTTTTTTTTTAAATTTTTTTTTTTTAAATTTTTTTTTTGTGCAGCCAACCTAGATAGATAGCACGCCGGCATGCTATCTGGGTTGGCTGCAAAAGAAATTTCTCATTTCATATAGCACACCGGCGTGCTATCTTGGTTGGTTGCAAAAAAAATTTCTCATTTCATATAGCACGCCGACGTGCTATCTTTAAAGACTGTAATTTGTTTTTTAGTTGTTTTACTTAGCACGTCGGCTTACTATGTTGGGAGGTTTAAATAAATATTTCAAAATAATGGTTTTACTCAAAATTTGGTTCTCAAATGTGTCAAAATAATTTTTTTATTTTATAATTTACTTGGCTAGTTCACCGGCATGCTAGCCGAATGAGCTCCAAAAAGAAATTTATTTTTTCAAGAAGTTCTTTAGAAAAACTTCATCATGTTTTTGAAATAAAAAATTTGCAGGCTAGCATGCCGACATGTTAACTTTTACAGCTTCAAGGACAGTTTAAAAAAAAAAAGTGAACCTCTATTTATAGAGTAACAAAGTATTTTGATAGAATATGATGGATAGTCAAATTTTTAAGTATGCATCAAACCATCATTCTTGTTCTTAAAAAATCATGTAGTGGCATAGAAGGAGTAGCACACCATGTGCTACCATTTGTTGGAGGATCTCATTGAAGAAACTCGCAAAACTCGCAAAAAATTTACTCGCAGAATGTCAAAACCCATATGTGAGCCTTGAAGGCATCTGTCTTTCCCTTGATGTTCTCCTTGGCTTTTGACTTGATGAAGGTCCATCATCATCACCATATAAAGGAGGATCCTTTACATCAACATCAAGAATGTTGGATCCATCCACATCAATAATGCTTGAAGACACTTTTGGAATGTTCCCCTCATAAAAAATGACATCTCTACCAACAATCACTTTGTTAATAGAAGGAATGTAAACCTTGTAGGCTTTACTCACCTCACTATATCCAACAAAAACACCTTCCCTTGAAGATGGATCCTTATTGATCCTATCATCAAGAGTAATGTTGACATAGCATATGCATCCAAACGTTCTTAGAAAGTTGACACACAACCTCCTCTTGAATAGCATCTCAAAAGGTGTCATTCCATCCAAAATAGCACTCGGCCACCTATTGCACAAGAATTTTCCAATCAAGATATCCTTCCTTTTGATCATACAAGCATCTCCATCAAACTCAACTTTGAGGGGCCTTTACTTAGCAATTGACTCACACTAAACAAATTCTTGGTAATAGATGGAATAAACAAGACATCCTCCAAATGAACATTCCTATTTGTAGAGAGAGAAATAGGAATTGTGCCAATCCCTTTGATTGCACACTCACCATCATTGGCCATGGAGATCACGCTCTTGTCATCTCCATATGCCAACAAAGAAGTGAAGTACTCTTTGTAAAGTCATGTCTAAACTTGCTCCACTATCAATCCACCATGGATCTAGATCTCCATCATTAGCAAGCATACATGAAGACATCACAAAAGCATCATCATTTGCATCTTGAACATCCAAACCATCCTCATCAAGAGTAAGAATACCTTGCTTGTCTCCTTGATCTCTCTACTTCTTGTAGCACTCACTTGCAAAGTGTCCTTTGATGCCACAATAGAAGCACTTGGGCTTTGATCTATCTTTCCTTTTTCCATTTGAAGTAGCATCCACTTGATCTTGCCTTTAAAACACTTACTTTTGCTTTTTCCCTAGAATTTGCCTTTGATGAACATAGCCCCCTCTCCAACTTGAGATGTTGATGAAGATCTACCTCTTGCTTGAAGCCTATATTCTTCATTGATCAAGATCTCTTGAAGATCAATTAAACTTGGCAAAGTTCTTTGAATAGCATGAGGTAAGCCTATCATTGGCTTCCAGCATGACTCCACTTGATGTAGCCATGTAGCAATGACCTCATCCTCTCTTTAAACTTGTTTCAATGCACAAGGCAGTCCTTTGAACAACAACAAATGTTTTCAAAAGGGAATCACAAAGATATGAAACTTCACAATTCTCTTCTAGCACTTATACCAAGCAAATCAACACATAGAATCATGAAATCTTGATCATCCTATGATCTTCTTCAATCTAATGACTCTTGCCACTTTCTAAGATTGAAACACACTCAAATGAAGTCTAGAAATCTCACTATCTAGAGATCCAATTAAAATTAGGGTTTTGACAAAATCACAAAAAATTGAATATTTCAAAATCTATATGCAAATGCCAAAAACTTGATATGCAATCTATTAGCCACCACTTCACTTGGTTTCCCTCCAAAATGTAAGCCCTATTATTTTTAAGACTAGATTCAATGTACCCTACATTCAAATTTGAATCTACTCAAACTCGACTTCTACATTTTCCACAATTTCCAAAAGTGATTATTTAATTGTGCTGACCAGTTCTATGATTTTTCCATGAGAATTTGTTACATGGGTTCTTGATATGAGATTGTTTTATAGTTTTTTATGCCAATTCTTGGGCTCTAACATCATCCAAGCAGCTGATTAACACAACTACTAGCAGTTCTAGGTACATATACAATATTGTAGTAGTTTTTCCCCTATTTTTTTTTTGTTGTAGATCCACATTTTGTAGTGTAGAACTACATTTAGCGTTATTTTCATTAGGATTCATGAAAACATATATGCACATCCTAGAAATAAATTTGTACTTTTATTGATGAATCTGTTGATAATGGGTACATCTTTCAACTGGGGTGAGAATCAATGGAGGTTAGAATAGACCTCGATATATCTATTATATACCTCTGCTCATAAATGTTTATCTCCTATATTTTGTTGTAGATGCACGTTTTGCAGTATAGGAATACATTCAATTTTATTTTATATTATGATTTATGAAAATACATCTACACATTTTAGAAACAAATTTGTACATTTATTGATAGATTTGTTGATAATGGGTGGGAATTAGTGGAGGTCGGAACAGACCTCGAAATATCTGGATCTATTCTAGGCACTATACCATCTTTTATTTCGAGGTCCATTCCGACCTCTGCTCTTACATTCAAAAATAGATTTGGTAAACATTGGCAATTTGTGTCTGAACAATGCTAGATTATTACCACCTCAGCTATTATATCAAGATTACAGAATTTCCGCCCCAGTTGATACATTTTGGCTCAATACTATGGAGAATGATGACTGATGAGTTCGTCGGATTCGTGAAACTTTTGCGAAGGCGAATCAAGCATGACTCTCTTCGTCTCAGATGGAGTTCAGATGAAATCACTGGACACTACCAGCTAAATCACTCGTACAGTCCTCCAGAGTGTAGTTAGTCACTACTGATCTATGTTCATAAAATTAATACAATATTCAACATAGTTTCAACCAAAGTGCAGAATTCAAAATGAACAAGAAGAAACTCAGACATGTGATTAACAGTAAAAACATTTGCATTCGAGATCAGACACAACACAAATTGATATCTGCGCGAAGGCTACAATATCGTCTATTGATTTTTTTTTTGATTCTTTAACCACTACGTGCATATCCATGGTTCTCTCATGAGTAATTGTCTCGCTTTACTAGCGGACAGTTGGATCTTCTGATCCTAGACAGAATTGTCTTCGCACGCAGGCGGGCAAGTATTCTGTATTTTTCATCTTGATTGCTTACTAGCATCAGACTATTTCGCTATTACACTATGTGTATTCTGTTGATCTATATGTCAAGTATCATCCAGTAAGCATGGTCACTCTATGTAAATCTAAGATTAGAGTGATTAAGCAACTAGTCAGGGAGTTACAAGAGTGGCAGATTAGCCACGACCTAGGAAGTATTTGCTGACGTCATGCCATCATATCATATCTCTGTACTTCTGGGTACTTGCGTGATCTTAGCTGGTAATCTTTGGAGCGTGAGAGCAAAACGAGTTTCATTTTGCTCGTATGCCTTTCTCTCGTACTGGACCGCAAAGGAATCTTGTTCGTGGATCTTTCATGTTTGCAAACTATTCGTCTTCGTCTCCTTTGGTGTTCACGAATCGTTCGTCTTCGTCTCCTTTGACTTTTGTGTTCGCGAACCGTTCGTCTTTGTTTCCTTTGACTTTTGTGTTCGTGAAACTTTTCATGCTTCATGTCTCCAAATCTTCGAGTTTGCGAATGTCTTCGTCGGGCTGAGGGCTGAAAGCTAGCAAGGCTTTGTAATTAGAAACGTTTTGTTTCTTCAGCTCTCTCAAAGCATGATAGCTTTACGATCCCGAGACTGCTCCTTTGTCTCTCAAAGAGTCCTTTGTCTAGGGCTTTAGTGAAGATGTCAGCAACCATGTCTCTTGTTCTGATGAAGGTGGTCTGCAACATCTTCTTCTCAATTAGATCCCTGATCAAGTGGTACTTGATCACAATGTGCTTCATTCTGGAATGGAACACGGGATCTTTCGTCAGGTGTATTGCAAAGGTGTTGTGCAGCTCCAAGACAAGGGGCTCGTTCCTTGTTTTGCCCAATTCGTGCCTTAGCCAGATTATTTCGTTGGCCATCTTTGTTGTTGTTACATACTCTGCCTCGCAAGATAATTGAGATACAACAGTCTGTTTCTTGCTGACCCAGAGAACTGCTGCTCCTGATGCAATGGTGCATCCTCTTGAGATGCTTTTACAGTCATCCTTGAGAGATGCCCAACTAGCATCGTTGTAGGAAAGTATCTTGAAACCTGTACCACGACAATAACACAAGCCATAATCCCTTGTTAATTGAAGATATTGCAAAATTTGTTTTGCAATCTTCCAATGTGTCGAGTCTGGATTCGTGTAAAATTGGCTCATCCTGAATACTACATAAGCAATATCAGGACGTGTATTTTCAGCAAGGTACATCAGTGATCCTATCAGCATCCTATAAGGTGTGAGCTGCATCTGTTCTCTCTCTTCCTCAGTCTTTGGACAATCATCATTTGTCAGCACCATCCCTACGAGCATTGGATTGTTCGCTCCTTTGCAGTTGAGCATCCCAAAGTCCTCTAGGATCTTTTGGGTGTATCTGGACTGGTGAAGGTATAACTTAACTCCCTCGTAGTCCCTTTCAATTTGCAAGTCTAGGTAACACCTGGCTTCTCCCAGATCCACTATCTCAAAATGTTTCGAGATCTCTACCTTTACTTTAGTTATTAGCTACTCACTCCTGCAAAGTATAAGAGTGTCATCCACATACATAGCCACAATGATGATCTGCCCATCTGTAACTCTGACATATACATTGAAATTAGCCAGCAGAGGCTTGAATCCTAATGATTTTAGGGCTTGACTTTCTTCTTGTACCATTTTCAAGCTGATTGTTTCAAACCATAGATGCTTCTATGCATTCTGCATGCATAGTCAGGAAGTGAATTCAAGACATATCCTAGGGGTTGATCCATGTAGACCTCTTCGTCTAATTCGCCATGCAAGAAGGCTGTCTTCTTGTCCATAATGTGGATCTTGAGGTCATAAGTTGCTGCATATGCAAATAACAGACGTAGGGACGAATGTTTGATGACAGGAGAGAAGGTTTCAGAGTAGTCAATACCGTATCTCTGAGAGAAATCCTTCGTTACCAATCTTGCCTTGTATTTTGTGATGTTCCCATCTGCTCCGTATTTGAGTTTGAAAATCCATTTGTATTTGACAGTCTTGCACTTATGTGGTAATGGCTCCAACGTCCATACCTGGTTATTCCTCATGGACTCCATCTCTTCATTCATGGCTTGGATCCATCTGTCCTTTTCTGGACCTTCAATCGCCTCCTCAAAAGTTTGTGGTTCGCCACTGAACCCGTAGAACTCTTCCAATGTGAGCTGCCTGACACATATCTTGTTGGCACTCTTCGTGGTTTTGTCGACCTTCTAGGAGATCCTTCTGGAACAGCTATGCCTTTGCCCTTGTCTGCTCTGCTCGGTCCAAAACCATCTTTGTTTACAGGAACTGTGGCGGCAGGTTGCCTCTCGAATCTTTCTTCGTTAGATTCGTCGTTCGAATGGGAGACGACTCGAAAATCTTCGTTTTTGTGTTCGTCTGCTGCTCCCTCTGTCACTGGCGGCAGGTCATAGTACTGCCTCTCCAGAACTTTGTAGCTGACAGGATCATCATTGGCCATTGTCCTGCTCTCATCAAATATGACATCTCTCACTGTTTTCACAGTGTTCGTGTCTCGCATGTAGATTATGTAGTATGACGAATTGTTGTCATAACCTACCAAAAATCTCTGCTCGGCTTTCTCATCAAGCTTCTTACTAAGCTTATCAGGAATATGTGCATAAGCTACACAACCAAAGATTCTGTGCATGATGGATGAATGTTAGACTTAAGCGCGTGTTGGGAAATTGCTCAAGTCCCAACGCCCTTTGAGGCGCCGACGCAACATGTGGTATTAGAGCCGACTAGCCGGTCAGCTATGCAAGTCTCACAGGGATGGCAGCTTTTTGGGATTTGTCAGGACAACCATTGTGCAAGGTGCTGCCCACAGTGTAAGCACGGGTGCGTCCACGGTCGGGGTGGTCCGTAGAACGAGAGACTTGATGAGGCAAGGTGCTGTCCTTGAGGTGTAAGCACGATCAGTTCTCGCAGTTTGGGCCTGGCGCCGTCTACACATAGGACAGATGAGGCAATGTGCTGCCATTAGGTTGGTGAAAGCATGGTCTGTGCCTTGTGGGGTGCGGGGTGACATATTCAAACTGTACGGGTTAACCACTGATATAGAGATGCTGCTCGAATTCGGGTGTAAAGCACGGGTGGTTAGCTACCGGTGCGGGATAGCTGCCGATCATTTAGCTATAAGGGCTATCGGCCAGAGTTGGTGGGATGTGACTGAGGCAATGTGCTGCTTAATGGTGAAAGCACAGATGGTTGGATGGATGTTTTCCCGTGGGCTAATTTTGTGATAGATTTGTGTGGGCGTGGCTAGGAAAAGGTCCTACGTCCGGTCTCAAGGGGAATGTGGCTTGAGAGAGATCCTCTGTGTTTGCTTTGGTTGGTATGTTCGTTTGTGGTGTGCTTGTTTGGACCTGAATAACCCCTGGTTGCTTAATTTCTTTTAGGTGATGTAATCTAGTTGGGAGTTGAAAGAGGAGTTTACATTTGTGGGTGGACAACACACAAGTATGGAAAGGAGCTTCCATGGAGCAACCTCCAAGATTGGTTCGAGATTATTATTCCTATCCGGAAAGATCGCGGGGAGGAAGTCAGATTTCATGATCGACTCCAGAGCTTCACATAACTATATTTCAAGGAGCGTAGTGGAATAGTTCAGCTTGCCGACCAGGAATGTGACATCAACGCTCAAGGTAGAAACAACAAAGGAGCACTGGACGTAGACAAAGCAACATTGAACATCCCGATGCAGATTGGGAGATGGAAGGCTAAACTTAGCTTTCTGATTTTAGAGATGGATGTCTTCGATGTAATTTTGGGCCTCCCCTGGCTAAATGAGCACTGTATTGCAGTTTTGGGTAGGAGCTCAAACTTGGTCCTCTTGGATTACAAGGGACAAATCTGTATGACAAAAGCTCTGCCTAGAGGGAACGCTAAGGGTACCGATATTGAACAAAATTTGGTTGTTGCATCTGTGATAAAAAGTATGGCAAAAGGGAAAAGGTTCCAAAAGGGAAAAATGCACAACAGAAAAAACTTGCCAAAGGAGGTGACAAATTTGCTAGAGGAATTT
Organism: Diphasiastrum complanatum; assembly: GCA_029204225.1. Taxonomy (NCBI): domain Eukaryota; kingdom Viridiplantae; phylum Streptophyta; class Lycopodiopsida; order Lycopodiales; family Lycopodiaceae; genus Diphasiastrum; species Diphasiastrum complanatum. Next base: position 27,873,818 of record CM055096.1, on the reverse strand, counting down.
AGCGATGTGTTTCCAGAAGAACTCCCAGCTAAGTTACCTCCTCGAAGACCAGTGGACCATAAGATTGAGTTGGTACCAAGAACAGAACCAACTTTACGAGATGTCCCAAGAAGAGTTGGTGGAACTGAAATGACAACTTGGTGAATGGATAGAAAAGGATTCATTAGACCTAGTGCTTCGCCATTTGGAGCCCCAATGTTATTCGTGGAAAAGACGGACAAGACCTTACAGATGTGTGTGGATTACCGCATGCTCAACAAAGGTACCATCAAGAACAAGTACCCCATGCCTAGAATTGATGACCTGTTCGACCAGCTCAAACATGCCAGATATTTTAGCCAAATAGATCTCAGATCTAGATATCACCAAATTCGAATAGCTAAAGGCGATGAGCACACAATGGCTTTTCGAACACGATATGGGAGCCACGAATTCAGGGTGATGCCGTTCGGTCTAACAAACACACCAGCCACTTTTTGCACGTTGATGAACAACATTTTTCAAGACTGCTTAGATGAATTTGTTATTGTGTATATCGGCGACATCTTGGTGTTTAGTCGTAGCATCAAAGATCACATTAAACATTTAAGGACGGTCCTCCAACGACTGAGGAAGAACAGCTTGTTTACAAAAAGAGAGAAACGTGAGTTTGTGGTAGAGGAAGTTGATTTCCTTGGACATGTTGTAGGCTACGGATGAATTCGGATGGATCCTAAGAAGATCAAGACTATCTTGGATTGGCTGGCTCCTAAAACTGTTCACGACATCAAATCCTTTGTGGGGCTATGTAACTTTTACAGGAGATTCATTGAGGCACACCACTGTTGGAGTTTCATGCTTAGAAATAGAGAGAGAGAGAGAGAGAGAGAGAGAGAGAGAGAGAGAGAGAGAGAGAGAGAGAGAGAGAGAGAGAGAGAGAGAGAGAGAGAGAGAGAGAGAGAGAGAGAGAGAGAGAGAGAGATCATGAAAGAGTTAAAGGTAACCAACACTCCCAATTCTAGAAAGGTGTGTAGCCCTCGTTTTCTTCCGATAAAGGCATGATTCAAATGTTTCTTGTTAGACGATCAGTTTCACAAAAAAGCCCAAACACCATAGGGAGGGAGCATGTGGTGACATTCTGGAATAGGATATAACCGTACGGTTCGAGAGTTTGGATTAGCACTCTACTATGTTTTTTTTTTTTTTTTCTCCTCGTGTGTGTTCAGGTTTTAAGGTTTAGAGTGTGCGTGTGCGTGTGTGATGCCATTCGTTTATGTTTCATGATTACCAATTCATGCTATCCTAATTTGCAAAATCTTGATTTATGTTTCATGCTTACTAGTTCATGCTACTTTGATTTATAGGATCTTAATCTATTCATGTTATTTTAATTTACAGGATCATAATTTATGTGTTGTGTATTGGTTATGTTTCATGCTTAGAAATAAAGAGCGAGAGATTTGGAGAGAGAGAGAGAGAGAGAGAGAGAGAGAGAGAGAGAGAGAGAGAGAGAGAGAGAGAGAGAGAGAGAGATCATGAAAGAGTTAAAGGTAACCAATACTCCCAATTCTAAGAAGGTGTGTAGCCCTCTGATAAAGGCATGGTTCAAATGTTTCTTGTTGGACAATAAGTTCCACGAGAAATCCCAAACGCCATAGGGAGGGAGCATGTGGTGACATTCTGGAATAGAATATAACCATATAGGAGTTTTTATTAGCACTCTACTATGTTCTTTTTTTTTTCTCCTCGTGTGTGTTTAGGTTTTAGGGTTTAGAGTGTGCGTTTGCGTATGCGTGTGCGATGCCATTCGTTCATGTTTCATGATTTGTTAGATTTAAAATTTATTCGTGTGTGTGTGTGTGTGTGTGTGTGTGTGTGTGTGTGTGTGTGTGTGTGTGCATGTGTGGTTCCCATATCATAGTCCGGCTATTATAGGTATTGAGTCAAAGCTACAAGGGAAATACAAACATATAAATCCATTTTCCATCTATAATTATACACATACCCTAAACCCTAACAATATTGGTGAACACACGAATCCATTGAGGGTGCAAAGGGGGCTAACTGGCTCCGCGATTGAATTGTCTGTGCTGACAGGGTGTCTCGTCTAAAAATGACGACACCAAAGAGGCATATGGTGTGTAGGCCATTGGCGTTCTTGAACCTCATGGTTCACCACATCAAAATGAGAAAAGTGTGTTTGCTACTTCAAACTCAATAACTCTAAAAGGTTGCATGAGGTCCATTTGGATTCAAACAAGTGTCCACATGTAACTACTTTGAAGTGTTGAGTTCAAAGTCGCAGCATCCTTTTCTTTCTTCGATGCTAAGAACCGCAAGATTCAAGGACTGCCATGGGACTACACACCATACTCCTCTTTTGTGTCTTCATATAAGAGACACCCCCTCATTACATACGAGTCAACTATGGGGCCAATGAGCCTCTTGTTGGTGTCTATTCCTCAATGTGATTCAATCTGGATCATCATTGTTCCTTGAACTTGAAATGGTCATGAACGGACAATATATGTGTTGGTATTAATGTTGTAGCTATGAGTTAGTATACATAAAAGTTTTGGAGTCTGTTGGGGACGAGAGAGAGAGAGAGAGAGAGAGAGAGAGAGAGAGAGAGAGAGAGAGAGAGAGAGAGAGAGAGAGAGAGAGAGAGAGAGAGAGAGAGAGAGAGAGAGAGAGAGAGAGAGAGAGAGAGAGAGAGAGAGATGCAAGTTTTGTTGATGTAGGACTACATTCAATTTTATTTTTATTAGGATTTATGAAAATAGATCTACACATCCTAGAAAGAATTCTGTACTTTTTGTTGATGAATCTATTGATAAGTGGGGTGGAAATCAGTGGAGGTCAGAACAGACCTCGAAATATGTGTTTCTGTTTAATTCAGTATACCATCTTTTATTCCGAGGCTGATTTTGACCTTTGCTCATACATTTTTTTTCAGATCATAAACAAATTTTATGCTAGATTGTTACTAGATCATAGATGCTAGATTATATACAGTTCTACACATCCTAGAAAGAAATCTGTACTTTTTGTTGATGAATCTGTCGATAAGTGGGGTGGGAATCAGTGGAGGTCGAAACAGACCTCGGAATGTGTGTGTGTGTGTGTGTTTAATTCAGTATACCATCTGTTATTCCGAGGTCGATTCTGACCTCTACTCATAAGTTTTTTTGAGATCATAAATAGATTATATGCTAGATTGTTACGAGCTCATAGATGCTAGATTATATACCTCTGCTCATAAACTTATCATAGTTTGAGCTTTTATAGGTATTGAGTCAAAGCTACGAGGGCAATACCAACATATAAATTATTTTTCCATCCAATTAATCCTAAACCATAACCCTAACAATATTGGTGAACACACAAATCCATTGAGGATGCAAGGGGGGCTAATTGGCTCCTCGATCGAGTTGTCTATGCCGATTGGGTGTCTTGCCAAAAAATGGAGAGACCAAAGAGGCATATGGTGTGCAAGCCATGGACGTTCTTGAACCTCATGATTCACCACATCGAAATGAAAAAAGTGTGTTTGCTACTTCAAACTCAATAACTCGAAAAGGTTGCTTGAGGTTCATCTAGATCAAACAAGTGTCACACCACTTTGAAGTGCTGAGTTCAAAGTAGCAACATACCTTTCTCTCTTCGATGCTATGAACCGCCAGACTCAAGGACTGTCATGGTTCTACACACCATGTTCCTATTTAATCTCTTCATATATAGGATAGACACCCCCTCGTTACGTACGATTCACTTGTGGGGCCAGTGAGCCTCCTATTGACGTCTACTTCTCAATGTGGTCTAATTTGGGTCATCATTGTTGTTTGAACTGGAAGTGGTCGTGAATATGACAATACATATGTGTTGGAATTGATGTTGTAGCTATGAGGCGGTATACATAAAAGTTTTGGCATTCGTTTCACAATACTCTATTTTTTAAGCCCATGGGACGAGAGAGAGAGAGAGAGAGAGAGAGAGAGAGAGAGAGAGAGAGAGAGAGAGAGAGAGAGAGAGAGAGAGAGAGAGAGAGAGAGAGAGAGAGAGAGAGAGAGAGAGAGAGAGAGAGAGAGAGAGAGAGAGAGAGAGAGAGAGAGAGAGAGATGGTGATATTTTTTCTTACTGATTTTCAAGACTCCCATTGGTTGTCTGCAGTATTTATCCCTCTTATTCCGTTGCACCCATTATGTTAGATACTGGATCCCCTAGTCAGAGGTCAGGCCATAGTTGCGGGTCATCCCGCCTTTCCTCTATGAGCGAGAGTGAGCTCATTAGCTACCTTGATCAGTTGTCTTCTTCGCAGCAGGATAGGGTCTTATAGTGCTTGAGGGCTCGATGCGAGGCTCGTAGCTCCTCTCGATTCGTTGAGTACACATCATCGACCGAGGAGATTTAGTCCATTCCTCGTGTAGACCAATCACATATTTTCCCTTTCCGTGAGGGTAACTCCGATGAGGGTCGCACCCCCACCCATGTCACTACTGCCAGTGCTTCCTCCCGACACTCTCGGGAGAGGAGGAGGAGCCGCCTTGGGGTCTCTTGTTGTGGAGGATGTGGCGATGACCCTGACATGGTCATGAATCCTGCACGGTCGGACACTTTAACATCATTTAAAAAATTTACACATCTTCGTTGCACGCAAGTATCGCACTCCCGGTCTCATGCATCACAGTCACATGAGTCTGATGACCATGGCCAGGATGGGGACGATTCAGCTGGATCTAATAACTAGATGTTTCATTCTGATATATGTTTGTAATTCAAACATTTATGTATCAATATATATAATTTGTTTAAGTTAAGTCCTCTACATGGCTCTTCAATTGCATGTAGTCCAGTTTTAGGATAGAATGGAGCCATTTGATAGGGTTATAAGAATGTCCATGGGAGAACCTTGGCCACCACTCCCAAGGTGTGAAGGTCTCTAAAGTCTTCTGTAGCTTCTTAGCGGCCTCTCGTTGTTGTTTGAAATGACCTGAATTTTCGGGGAATCCTTTCTCCACAAACTTCAAGTCTTCCTTGTGCCTTGATTAGGATGGATATTCTAGATATGAGGTATATATGGCTTCAAGATATTATTTAGCTTCACTACATTCATGTGGTCTAACTTTCACTCTCATCACATTTTTCAGATAACTATATTATATTCATTGGATGCAGGTATCACAGTCTCAATCCCATGCATCGCAGTCACACAAGTCCGATTGCAATGTCAATGGCCAGGATGGGGACGACTTAGCTAGATCTAATTATAATTAGGTATATTTCAATAATCCAATTTGTAACATATCTCTATACTTGGAACATTTGTGCATGAATTTAAGTTTCCTTCATCAACTTTTAAGTGCCTGAAATGTAACTCAAATAAATTTTGCAAATTTTTTTTATTGACAATAATGAACAAATGATTTTGCTTACCAACTTCATAAGAAATGGTGTAAAAGACTCCTGGGGTCGGATTGAGTCCATTTTTAGGGCAGAATGGATCCAGTAAACTGGCTCCATTCTGCCCTAAAAATTTTTTCTTCTTTAGATTTTCTACCCTTGGAATAACCCTCGGTTTAGGGTGAACTTTTGATAGAGATATACCAAGGGATGGCCCTCAGTATAATCCTCGGAAACGGCATGTCGCCAATAGCTTGTTTGGGAGGGATATACCAGGGCCCTTGGTATATCCCTCAGTATACTCGTTCTATAAACAACGCAAAAACGAGGTGAAGAAGCCTCGATTATCGAGGTAGTTATCGAGGATCTCGTTCCAAGGAGGTATACTTCAAGGTGTATACCAAGGGTTGCAGTCTTTTTTCAAAAAAAAATTCTTGATAAAAGCCTCGGTAATAGGGTTGGAAATCCTCCAGAATGTTGAGTGTTTGTCCCTCCTATTGACAGCAGAATCACTGTGCGTAGTAGGTGTTCTGGGTATAGGTGAACTGTCACTCAGTTCATTCGCGGTTTGAACATGTTGATCCAGATGTTCAGGGTCTGCTCCCTTTGTCGGTGTGGGCAGGTCGTAATACTGCTTATTGAGAATCTCGTAGCTGATTGGATCGTAGTCAGCCATCGTTCTTGCTTCGTCAACAAACTTGACGTCTCTCACAATCTTTACTTCCCGGGTCTGAGGCATGTAGATTCTATAGTATGAAGAATTTACATCATAGCCTACCAAGAAACTTTGCTCCACCTTTTCATCCATCTTCTTTCTCTTCTTGTCTAGAGTGTGTGCATATGCTACACATCCGAAGATACGTATGTGAGCCAGATTTGGCTTGTTTTCCACCACACCTCATGTGGGATAGTGTGAGGAGCCTGATTTGTCTGTCTTGTTATCTTAGTTAAAAAATGCAGCAGTCCGAAAAATGCAAGGAAAACAAAAAATGATGGAGTTGTACTAGCATTCTTGGCTAGTTTTGCTGATGGAAATGAAGCTTTTGGAGGTTCATGAAATCACTCATTCATACCTAAGTTCTCAAGGTTTGAACTACGTGGTGCCAATGCTTGGAGATTGTCAATTTTTGGTGAATGTATGGTCATTTTCTTGTGTCAAGTGGATATTGAAGGAGGACTAGTGATGCCAGCTCATGGATTTCCAAGGTTTGATGGTTTCTTATGGCAAGATGGAGATGGATTCTGCTAATTTTTTGAAGCTAATACACCACTTGCAACAAAAACATCAGTATCTCTCTGTCATCCTTCAATTTTAAGAGATGGATAAAAAATTCAAGATTAAATCTATCACCACCTCGTTCCATAGTTGGAAGAACACCTCGATTGGAGATACCAAAATATAATGGAGTTACTGACAGAAGCTTTTGAGATTTATGGTGAAGTTAATCCAATCTAGGGGACAAGCTTAAGCTATTTCCAATGGCACTTACGGGAACAACGTTAGATTGGTATTTTAATCAAACAATGCAAGAAGGTAATGACACTAATTTCTTAATGAATATGCCCCCACTAATATTATGGCACCATATCTCATCATGATGCCTTTAATATTTATTGAACATACTTTTAATGAAAAATGGGATAACCAAATCAAATTTTTATTCCTTGTAAACTATTAGGAGTAGAATTTTGGTAACAACCAAGGAAGTTTAACATTTAAAGAGGTAACAATAATCCACGGTAGCAGACTATCTTGTCAAGAATGCTAGGAAAATTTCTATATTCAAAAGCATACATCAAAAAATTTAATTCCATGGCAGTATGTCTAAATCTCGCTAGATACTTCAATTGCAATGTAGTTTAGAGTCTACTTTACTGAAAATGGCTGGGAAATAAAAACATAAATTGTTACGAGAAATTGTTTCCCAAAGAATCCATATTTAATATAAAATTTGAAAGAATCTTGTACAGGCGCAAGTTACCTCTTTAGTAGCAATGCCAAGTTGTATATGATCTGTCTCTCCTGTGAACACTGATTCAGCGATTCAGTACACCATTAACCACGAAAAAATTTCGATAGGCAGCAAATTTCTCCTCTCATCACAACACTCAACACGAAAAAAAAGGCAATCTGGTGATTAAATCCTCCATAACTCCCGATATTTGGATCATGCACTTTAGAAGACTCCATGAATTCTAAAAAAATTCGCAGGATGCTGCTATATTGACGCTCTCCGGGCTCTTTGGAGCACAACGGTAGTTCCTCAGCACCCCGGAAGATCAGCAGGAGGAGGAGGTAACGTCTCCAAAGGACCCTTTCCATTCTCAACTATAAACGCCATCTCCAATCCCCACGTATTGTGCACTTCAAGGTGACAGTGAAGAAACCATACTCCTGAGGAAAACCAGAACGTGGGTTATAATCGCAATCTAGCTACAGCGTCGTAAATTGGAGACAATAACAGGGCTCATTTTTTTTGGGGGTTGTCACTCTTACCTGGGTTGTCTGCAGTGAATCTTGTTGCTGCCCATCCTCCCGGAGGAACTATAACCGTGTTCCTGATAGGGGGGTCTACAAGATTGAAAGTGCGCGAGTTTGCTGGATGATAGTTGCCTAGTCCTTGGCCAACCCAATAGAAATTGAATCCATGCAAATGGATAGGATGGCTCTCTGCACCCACCAGGTTGGTATCCTGGAGAATCAGCTGGACGTTTGATCCGAAAGGGATGGATTTGAGTCTCGTGCCAACAGATGGTTGTAGATTTTTGGGTGCCTTACCTGTGTAGTTAAATCTAATTGGTGGGTTACTAGGGAAATCAGTTGTATAGATACCACTGAGATTGAAGAAATGGGCTTGCAGGAGAGCTGTTTTGGGTAGAACAAAAGAGACATTATTGACAGAGGCTGAGCGCCTGCCTCCATTTGGTCCTTTGCAAGTCTTGTTGTGATGGCATGATTTTATGGACAACCCAACGGTGAAAAGAAGCTGATGATCAATCTGTGAGGGAACATTGACGGGATTTTGCGCTGTGGATAGGCTTCTTAGGTTTTGGCTGAAATTTGTTGCGAACTTTGTATCGTTGAACTTAGGAAGAGTAGGCAACGTTGGAGAAGACGAGTTTGAGCTTCCAGTATAGCTGAAAATAGCTGTGGTGATGCTCTGATCGAATGGGACACCTTGTCCGGAGACATAGGGACCAGCGGCCATGTAATACTGTCCAACAGGTTGATCGGCTGTCACAAGCACGTTGGTAGTCTGACCTGGTGAGATCAATATCGCGCTAGCTGCGAAAGGCTTCGTGTAAGAGGCATCAATCTCAACCACTGTCAGCGTATGATTTGCGAGGGCAAAGAACATCTCTGTATTTAGTCCAGCATTGATAATTCGGAGTAGATATGTCTTTCCAGGAACTGCATTCGCAACAAATACACCTGCATCGGTAATATGCCTAGCACATTAGTAGCAGTAGTATGTAATTTTAGTGAGTAGAAGTTGCATTGTGCCGTACAACATCAAAACCAAGAAATACCGGATGCTGAACAATTGTACAGGGTTCCTGGCTGGCCATTGATCGTGTAAGCATCAGAAACGTTAGGACCTCCTCCACTTGAGATGTATTCAAGCAGCACATGCTCCACATTGGATTTCCACCATTCTCCTGCAAAGACAGCATGTATTAGTCAAAGGTACGCCCTCTTACTCTCTACATGAATAATGAGAAAATGTTAGCACATTAATCTGATCGTTGTTTTGTTAGTATTGTTGCTCGATTGTACCTATGATAATTGGCACTTCTTCATCTGGCTGTGTAAATGGATAAGGAACGCCTCTTTTAGGATGGATAATGAATGCTCCATACACTGTTGCTCTCATCCACGAGATGTGTGCATGCCACCAAAGCGTCCCGGATTGGCTCAGCACTGTGAAATTATATGTATATGATTGCCCGGTCTGGATAGGGCACTGGGTAACGTATGCAGGTCCATCCGCCCATGCAGATCTCAGCTGCCTGATTCCATGCCTGCGGACGCGTTCAATGATCAAATAAAAGTCCAAATTCAATAAAGGTTAGTTGTCCCAAAGCTGGCAAAGAAAAATGCATGCATGGGCTTTCTGCGACAATGTCTTTGCAATGCTAAGTGCTTTACAGCAAAAATGAAAAGACAGCACACGTCTGACATGATTCAGTGTACATAAAGTATGAATTAGTAAAGTGCTTTAATTCCTAGCTCTAATTAAGAAGGAAGAAAGTACCAGTGAATGGACATATTGTAGAGAACAAAATTGGTCACTTTGACGACAACTCTGTCGCCTTCATTCACGTGGATTGTGGGACCTGGGAACATGCCGTTCACAGAGACGATCTTCTTCATGTGGCAGAGGCGAGTCTCGTTATGATATGTGATCTGACATAAAAGAGATACCACACCCCGTGAGCTATTAGTTTGTGAACGTATGTGCTTCTGGTTTCTGTTCCAAACTACAAGCCCGATCTGGACCTGTGGTGCTTATTTTCATTCATGCATAAGGATTCATTATAATTAAAACCTGCAGTGGCTTATCACTTTTGGATTTCGACGATACTCTGCCTCTGAAAACAGTTTTAGCATAAATGAATATTGGCATCACGTATAAGTAACAGCTTGAGTCTGTGATCACGGAACATACATTGAAATCGAAGTGTCTGGTTATTCCTGCGTGAATAGCTCCCGTGGCGCCCACTAACGCCAGAAGAATAGCTGAAAGTAGAAGATATTCTGCTTTCCGCAACGTCGTACAATCTGGCTGAGTAAGTCCTTTCATGCTGCACGCCGCCATTGAAAGTGTGATGCTTCTGCCCACACTCAAGATCACTTACAACCACCTGAATTGCATGAATAGAAGCAATCTAAGCTAAGAGCATGAAATAGACGCAAGGTAAGGTAACAGCATGGACGGAGGCAATCTAAGATAAGCTAACAGCACGAACATAAGCAATCTAAACTGCTCATGATCATGACATGGAAATGCAAGCAATGTAGGGATGATATCTGTAGCAACAAATTAATTCAGGACTACAGAACATCCGAGAAGGATGATATGAGACAGGAATGGATTGCAACAACACATTCATATGGTAGTATATATGTATAGAATGATATAGCAAGTCAACCAACAACCAACAACGGCTGATCGATGACAGGTATAGAAAAATCCAGCTGCAATGAAAGGTTTGCCGACCAGCTGGGGCCTCCAGTGTCGCCATGGTCGCACGAATGATAAAAAAGAGAGAAATCTGATGGGTTTGGGTTTGCACCAATCGTGTTGTTGTTGCCAAGCACACGTGGACATATTTGTGTGTTACTACTAGAATTAGAATTAGTTGGAGGTAGGCAATAGAAGGAGCATGGACACGCAATGAGTGGTGAGTGCACCAACTATTTCTTGGGATGGCATGCATATTCAATCTCATGCCACTAAGTAGTAACTAGTAGCTATATTAGGGGAAAAAAGTTTAGTGCCATTCCCAACCTATGCCATGCTAATGTGGGGCCAAGGATGGATGTTAAAGCCTTATGGACCATTCTTAACCAAACCCAACGGGGTTGGCTCAATTGGTTAGCTTGTCATCCAAAGTTTCTTTGGTCCCAAGTTCAAGACTTTCCTTGGAAACCAAGAAGCATTCATAACCAAGTGTGGTGGGTGCTTAATAGAGCAACTAGTGTTAAAAATTCACAATTCTAGCTTGACTAGTTTTGGTCATATGACTTGTAAATAGTTAGATGGTCATGATGTGGCTTGTCACACGTGCCAAATAGCATAGGATTCCATTCATAAGGATGTTCTCAAGTAGACCTAAGTGTTAGAACCTTTGGAATGAGTCCAAATTATGCTTAGATACAAGGGAGAAAAAATAGGAGCTATTTTTGATAATTTTTGCATTGTTGAGGGATCTCCAAGATTCCAACCCTAACTTGGTAGGGATGAAAGATCCACCAAAATTAGCATTAGGGATAGGTTTAGGGCTACTCATACCTGCCCAAAACCGTGATGGATCATGTATATATAGGTGATGATATCTCACCAAAATCAATCAAGCAATTTCATGATTTTTCTCTCATAATGGTGCAATTGCTCTCTATGTTCATAATTGTTTGAGTACTTGTGATTACTAATGATTATAGGATTGAATGTAGGTCTGGTGTACAGTACTCAGACTGTGGGAGGCCGTACTTTCACACGTGTGAAGCCTTCTTCAAGTATTTGGGCCATTTAGTGAGGTTCAAGCATAGATTTTTGATGGATTTTGATGGTTCAACTTGTGCTAATCTTATGAAATCATAATCTATTGTTTCCCTCATCATTTCAAGTGTTTTAGGATCCTTATTTGCTGTAATTTTTACATGGTATCAGAGCCTAAAGGCTGAAATGAGCTAAATCCTTGGTTTGCATTCAATTTGATCACAATTTTTGATCTAAATCTTGTGTAGATTGGATCTTAGCATCTAGTATTGATTCTAGAACTCAAAGTGAGTCAAATACATTGGAGATTGGTGTTGTGTGACTTCATTTGCAGGTGTTTAGGTGTCTAAAACCAGAGGCAAAGTTGAATTCAATTCACATTACCAAGATAGCAAGTTTTGCTTGCTCCAAGCATTGATTTCTAAGCGAGTTTTGGAGGTGATTTCATAGAGAAGGCTTTCTAGCATTCAAGGAGAGGGAAGATCAGAGTTTTGGGGACTCTTCAAGGCTGTTCTAAGGTGTAGTAGGCACCTCCTAAAGTGATTTAGGTTCAGTCCAACCATTGCTTGACTTATGCACCAAATTAGATCAATTTTTCATCAATTTTGATCATTTTTTGCTTGTGATTGGATAGTAGATTGTGTTGCATCCTCATTAAGTTCCATTTAAATCTTTTACAAGTGATTTTGGAAGTATATTAGGTTGCTGAAATTCACTCTTGATCAGATCATTTGGAAGCTTTAATGTTCTTTATAGAAAGAGGGGCAATTCTACTAGTATTGTCTACTTCAATCAAGCAAGTGCATTGCTTCTAGTATTCTATGATTTGATTTTGTTAGAGATCATACTTAGATCTTTATAGGAAGTCCATTACTGATCTTTTCAGGTCCCTAAGAAGTGGGATAAGGTAGACCTTCAATCAAATCAATAGAAGTAACCTTCATTTGTGTCAAGTCCTTGATTAGGAGACTAGATGGCATCTATAAATGCATATCTTTTGGATACTAATGAAAGGCTCAACAAAACTAACTATTCCATATGGAAAGTTAGAATGGAATCTATCATGATCATGCAAGATCTGATGGAAATTGTAAATGGTAAGGAGGGTGAACCTATTCATCCTCAAGAAAAAGCCAAATACATCAAGAGGTGCAATGTTGCACTACATTTCATAAAAATGAATGTTGCAAATGAACTCTTAAGAGAGGTAGGAGATTGCACTTCATCTAAAGATGCTTGGGAGACTTTGCAAAAGGTCTATGAATCCAAGAACCAAACTAGAATGTTAGCTTTGAAGAATCAAATCTATAGAAGCTATCAAAAGAAAGGAGAGAGTGCACATACTTTTGTCCTAAGAGTAAAAGAATTGAACAAAGAGCTAGCCTTTATAGGTGAACCTATCAAGGATGAAGAGCTTGTTCAACTCATATTGAATGGACTAAGCTTTGAATTTGACAATTTGGTTCAGGGATATGCAATTATGGGTAAGCTACCCATACTTGAAGAACTCCAAGGCACGCTCATGGCCGAGGAATCAAGAAGGAGCCAAATGCAAGAGAGGATGGATAGGCTTTCCATCCAAGGTGGAGATGACCAAGCTCTCTTCAACAAAGGCAAAGGCAAGTCCAAAGGCAAAGGATCAACATTCAAGAAGTCTACAAAGCTTGAGGATCAAGAAGGACCCCTCCATCAACCACCAAAGTCAAGAAGGACAAATCAAAGGTGAAGTGCTACTATTGTAGCAAGATGGGGCATTATGCCTCGGAATGCTTCAAGAGGAAGCAAGATCAAAGCCAAGCCAACATGAGCAAAGAGGAGGAGGAGGAGAGTTCACATGAGGACTCTCTCATGATGTCCATATTTTCTTCAACAAGCTTCAAAGGAGAAGATCCTTGGTGGATTGACTCGGGTGCTAGTTCACACATGACTAGTAAAAGGGAGTTTTTCTCTTCTCTCTTATCTTATGATGGACCTATAAAGTCTATCTATACAGCAAATGATGAAGCTTGTAAGATTGAAGGAGTTGGTAGCATTCCCCTTTGCTTAGGATCTTCCAAAAAGATCAACATAGAAGGTGTTTTGTACATTCCTACAATAACAAAGAATCTACTAAGTGTCGGCCAAATGGTAGACAATGGTTTCAATGTTGACTTTGCTTCAAATGAATGTTTCATCAAGAAGAAGGGTAAGATAGTGGCTAAGGGCACTAGACTTGGCAAACTTTATAAGCTAGATGCATTTGTGGATACTAATGTTGTCATGTTGGCCGAGAAGAGCAAGATATCTACCTTTACTTTATGGCACAAAAGACTTGGACATGTCAACTCGGGTTCCATGGAGGCTATGATCAAGGAGGAGTATGCTTTAGGCCTACCAAGGTCTATTGGGAAGGAAGACAAGGTTTGTGAAGCTTGTGCCTTATCCAAGGCACATAAGAAGGTGTTTCCTAACTCCATCACAAAGTCATCTCATCCTCTTGAACTCATACACTCGGATGTGCACATTGCTAGCACCAAATCTAATGGAGGTTCATCCATGTTTTTAACCTTCATTGATGACTACTCAAGATATTGTTGGGTGTTCTTACTTTCCTTCAAGTCTCAAGTATTTGATACTTTTGTAAAGTTCAAGTTGTTTGTGGAAAAGCATCATAATCATAGCATCAAGATTCTTAGAAGTGACAATGGTGGAGAATTCATCTCCAATGAGTTCAAGGCCTTTTGTGAGGAGGAAGGGATCAAGAAAGAGACTTCTTGTCCTTACACTCCTCAACAAAATGGAGTTGCTGAAAGAAGGAATAGAACATTATGTGAATGTTCTAAGGCTTTAAGATTAGATGCTTGTTTGCCCAAATCCTTTTGGGGTGAGTCTCTTGTATGTGCAAACTACTTGATGAATAGGGTGTCTTGCAAAGCAATTGAAGGCAAAACTCCATATGAGATGTTGTATGGAAAGAAACCCAATCTTAATCACTTGAAAGTTTTTGGGTGTATATGTTATGTGCATGTGCCATTGGAAACAAGAACCAAGGAGGATCCATCTTCCACAAGAGGGATCATGCTTGGATATGCAAGCTCAAGCAAGGGCTACAAAGTCTATCTCCCATCCTTGAACAAATTTGTTGTTTCAAGGGATGTCATCTTTGATGAACATCATATGCATATGCTTGAAGAAGGCTCAAGTGCTCCAACAATCAAGAAGAAGATGGCCGAGGAGCAAGATCTTGGTTTTGAGGAGGAGCTCATGGAGGAGCAAGCACCAAACCCACCTATCACACCAAGGAGATCTTCAAGGGCAAAAGTGGAGCCATCAAGGCTCACATATCAAGGCAAAGGACAGCAAGTTGAGGGTATATCATCCACTTCTTATGCTTTATCTAGTTTTGAAGAACCGTCTAATGTTGAAGATGCATTGAACTCCAAAGAATGGTATAAAGCTATGTTGGATGAGTATGATGCCTTGATTGAGAATGAAACTTGGTTGCTTGTTGAGAGACCTCAAAGGAATGTAATAGGATGCAAGTGGGTCTTCAAGCTTAAGTTGAATGCAAATGGGAGTGTTAACAAACATAAAGCAAGATTAGTTGCAAAAGGTTATGCTCAAGAGAGAGGGATAGACTATGAGGAAACTTTTGCACCCGTGGCCAAGATGGTCACAATAAGACTAATCATTGCACTTGCATCACATTTTGGATGGATTCTATGTCAAATGGATGTCTCTAATGCTTTCTTGAATGGTTTTTTGGAAGAGGATATCTATATGGAGCAGCCACAAGGGTTCATCAATCATGGAATGGAGAACAAAGTATGCCATCTCCAAAGAAGCATCTATGGCTTGAAGCAAGCCTCGAGATCTTGGAATTCAAGACTACATTGCTATCTTATTTCACTTTCTTTTGTTCAAAGTGAATATGATCCCACTCTTTACATTAAGTTTGATGATGTTGGTATTGTACTTTTACTCATTTATGTAGATGACATCATCATTAGTGGAAATAGTGTTGATGGTATTGAAAAAATCAAGATAGATCTATCCTTAGAGTTCAAGATGGTAGATCTAGGGTGTCTTCACTTCATCTTAGGCATAGAAGTACTTAGAGGGTCTGATTTTATCTTTATAAGTCAAGTAAACTATGCTCAAAGTCTTTTGAAGAAGTTTAAGATGGAAGTATGCAAAAGTGTTGACACACCAATGGAGCAAGATGTAAAAGTGCCAAATGAAGATGATGAAAGATCCTTCATGGACATCACTTTGTTTAGGCAACTTATAGGTTCCTTAATGTGGATCACTATAACTAGACCAGATCTTAGCTTTAGTGTATGTAGGTTGAGCCAATCCATGCAAAAGCCATTGAATATCCACTGGAAAAAGGCTAAGAGGATTCTAAGATACATCTCGGGTACATTGGATTTTGGGATTCTATATAGAGGAGATGTGATTAACCTTCATGCATTTAGTGATTCAGATTTTGCAGGGGACAAGAGGGATAGGAAATCAACAAGTGCCTATTCAACTTTCATAGGAGAAGGTGTGGTTTCATGGCTTTCAAAAAAGCAAGAAACTATATCTCTATCTTCAACCGAGGCCGAGTACAAAGCTTTGACAACCACTACAAAGGAGGTACTTTGGATCAAGAGATTATTGGTGGAACTAAAGATCATGGATTCAGAGGAGGCACCAATCATCTACAATGACAATATATCAGCCCAACACCTTGCATCTAACCCAATCTTCCATGCAAGATCTAAGCACATTGAGATATGCCATCACTTTGTGAGAGAAATGGTGCAAGCCAAGGAGATTGCTTTGGAGCATGTTCCAAGCAATGAATGTGTAGCTGATCTACTTACTAAACCACTTCAAAAGACACCTTTTATGAAGTTCAGATCATCACTTGGAGTGATTAGTAAAGCAATGATTGAACCAAGCTAGATAGTGAGGAGGAGTGTTAAAAATTCACAATTCTAGCTTGACTAGTTTTGGTCATATGACTTGTAAATAGTTAGATGGTCATGATGTGGCTTGTCACACGTGCCAAATAGCATAGGATTCCATTCATAAGGATGTTCTCAAGTAGACCTAAGTGTTAGAACCTTTGGAATGAGTCCAAATTATGCTTAGATACAAGGGAGAAAAAATAGGAGCTATTTTTGGTAATTTTTGCATTGTTGAGGGATCTCCAAGATTCCAACCCTAACTTGGTAGGGATGAAAGATCCACCAAAATTAGCATTAGGGATAGGTTTAGGGCTACTCATACCTGCCCAAAACCGTGATGGATCATGTATATATAGGTGATGATATCTCACCAAAATCAATCAAGCAATTTCATGATTTTTCTCTCATAATGGTGCAATTGCTCTCTATGTTCATAATTGTTTGAGTACTTGTGATTACTAATGATTATAGGATTGAATGTAGGTCTGGTGTACAGTACTCAGACTGTGGGAGGCCGTACTTTCACACGTGTGAAGCCTTCTTCAAGTATTTGGGCCATTTAGTGAGGTTCAAGCATAGATTTTTGATGGATTTTGATGGTTCAACTTGTGCTAATCTTATGAAATCATAATCTATTGTTTCTCTCATCATTTCAAGTGTTTTAGGATCCTTATTTGCTGTAATTTTTACAACTAGCATATTCCTCTCCATCGTAGGTGAGAGCTCTTTCCTTGGACCTCTATTCCCCACTACTAATGCCATCTACTATAATGCCATAGACGTAGCACCGGCCATCCTTGATCAAAGCACTCGTCCAAGCCATAGAGAGATGCAAGCATACCATCATTCTTGAGACTTTTTCCACCCCTGGCCCTTGGAAGGGATCCCCTAATCCAATCTACCCTAGTAGTTAATTTGGTCCCACCCTCATGCAAGAGTGGTGGGAGCTTTGAGAGATGCATCACCCCACTTTTCACCACCATTCTTCGATGAAATTTGTAATTGAGAAGACATTTTTTCTTATTAATAATTAGCAATTATTCGACCTTTGATTGTATACTGTAATATTTAACTTTTAGGCTAATCTGATGTTCCTCCAAAAACATTTAACCAAGTACATGTGTAGACCAAAAATATTAGGTGGATAAAGAGTGTTAAATTGAATGCCACATACCATGTATAAAAAGTATTTTGAAAGTCACTAAATACAAGTTTATTATTATTATTTATTAATAAAAATGGCTTTCATCTTGTTTAAATTTTGCAAAGGAGTGGTTGGTAATTTTAGATAATTCCTTGGTAATGGATATTTTTTAGCTTTATAGGAAAGCATTAAGTTATTTGTGATGATGTACAATATGTTAATGTGTCTCTCTTTTGGTAAGTTTGAGGACAAAAAGATGCACAATATTCTAAACTTCAGGTTGTAAGAGGGCCCTTGTGATTTTAATTTTTTTCTTCCATTTTTCACTCTATGTCCAAATGGATGAATAAACTCCAACTGGACCTCAATGTAATATGCACAAACTTATCGAAAGTGAACATAGACACTAGTTCCCCATTGGGCCATTGAAAAAGTCAAAAGGCATGCTCTTGGCTTGTAAAGTTGCCCATAGCCAAAATTGTTGCCTGACCACAAACTCTAATGTGAACATGAACTAATTGGGCAACATTGAGCATTTGTTTAAGTGCATTTTTCATAAGCAATTTTTTGATTCAAGAGTTACTCGAATAAAGTTCATGTTTAACTCCTTAAATATTTCATGGCTTTTTTTTGTGTCATTTCTTAGCAATTCAATACTTTTAAATGAGCATAGGCTCTCCAACTAAATCAGAGACACAACAGCGAGATAAGACAGCAAGAGATGTATATTGATGATTCAGATTCAAAATTATAAATTCGTTTTTGATCAATAGTTTCTGTTTGTCTAAAATTGTCTTAAGTTGTCTCTTAATTTCGCACGCTTATTCAATCAAGGCAAAAACTGTTCTATTAGTACATAGACCAGAAACAGACCTGATTGAAGACACTAATATTAGTTTGATTTATTCAAACTTTCATCGTGTTCTCTGAGGAAGAATTATTACTATTTTTCTTACAATGATATCAGAGCAGATTATTAGTGCCGATACAGTGGTATCAAAACATATAAGAGTCGATACAGTGGTATTCTTGCACCCCTCTCAGTATTCTTCATACAATCCATCAGCAAGCCGCATCTGGAGTTTATTCAAAAAATAGATGTCGTCGATCAGTAATATTCAGTCGAAGATCACTACAATCTTGGATACAGATGGTTCAAACTATTTGATTTGGAAATTAAAGATTCCACTCAAATTAGAATCTTGTAGAATGCAATAAGACCTTTCTAATGCAATTAAAGTCACCACATTCTAGCAATTAATGTGTGAAATCGGCCTACTACAATTATTTTTCCCTATATTGAGTTTTGATTTACAGAAAATTAATTCTACACATGAAAAATGCTTGATTTTGAGTAGAAATCACTCCGGATTTAAGAATCCACAAGCACCATTTAACTCTATTTGCTAGGAGTACCCTTAGTCCAGAATTAAGTGGTTAAATAGCACCAGGAATTCAAATTTCCCTGAGCCGGGTACTTTCCTGGGAACTATTTTGTGAATAATTACTAATTTGCTATCAATCCCAATTTTATGAACCTAGTTCGTAAACTTGTAGTTAGGATTTGAATAAAGGCAAAAATTATTCCTTCATCCATTTCTCAGGATGTTGCGAACTAGAAAAATCAGTAATTCCATTGTTTTTTTTGGTAGATTTTTTCAAAAATCATTTTTCTGAAACCAACTACAGCTTAGTATTTAAATACGACTGTATTGAGATTCATAAAACCCTGAGCCAACCCATAGTAATAATCACATTACTAACAATTTAGCCATGAATCCCTCAGTTTGTTGATTTTTTTGTTGAATGAATGCCAAAGCCCTAACTCTTATCTATATAAAAGAAAGGGTCATGCAAAAAGGGAAAGGCCACACTAATTTCAAGACCTTTGAAACCCTAACCGAGAACTCAAAAGGGTCATGTAAAAGTAGGTCATGGGCTTCTTCCATACACTGCCACAACAACCACAATGAAAATCGGGCCTTCAATGTTGCAAAAAATAGCATGTTGCTCGCACCTCCACTCCTACTCACTGGAAACGTTTATCCATGGTTGCAGTCACGTGACACCCTACTCTACCTCAATACCCAAAAATGCGGTCTCCTAGCATCAACATGCCAGAAATACCTTCATGGAATGGCCAACCAATTCCTGAGTAATCAGCTTTACAGTCCTGCTTGGATCAACTGACTTGCACATTCAAACAGATTAGAACAACTATCTTCTGCTATCTTGAAGCAGTTCTCAATTGACAATCAAATCAGGTGATCAAACACGACTTACTCAATCAACAGGGCTTAAACCAGGTGAGATGCCACCAGATTAAGAATATTTCATGTCCTTAGCTAAATATGGCCATAACACATGTGAGTGGGTGGAATTTAAGGAATTCATTTTCATGCACACATGAGTGCAACTTTCAATTGAATCAACTTTGAAAGACATTGTATGGATGTTCCAATGTTTACAGCCAGCAAATAAAGATCAATGACTCACCAAAAATGTACCAACATAACAAAAGCAAATTCTAAAATCAATGCGAGTGACTTACTTTTTACAGTATAAAAGGATGAAGATATTTTCCTCCACCCGTAGCTTCTTGACAAATTTTCTACTGGTTTCGATATTCAATGAATGTCCAAAATAAGGAAAAACAAATTCAATGTTTCTTGTGACGCCATATGTACATTTATGTACTAAATACATTATTCTAGCCTCAATGACTGGGTCCAAGATATTAGAGGTCTTCTTTTTCAACTCATTACAATGTCGAGGATTTATAAAGTTTTTATAATTAATCTCATCTATACAAAAAAAAAACTGTCCTATGAGATCATCTATCTTTTTTGCTATATATTTGTAGAACAAAATGTATCTCCCTGAATCCAAAAATGAGTCCTTAGAATTGGACAAGTAGTTTTCTATAATTTTTTTCCGCACTAGACTCAATCTGAAGAAACATTTTGTTTCTAATGCCAAAGCCTTGCTAGCTTTCAATTTTGAACCTTTGACAAAAGGCGACACGACACGAAATCAATCGTGCCCCACGAACAACCAAGAAGATCAGCCAAGTACTATTGGGTGCAGAAATCTGATCTGATATTATGACATCATCAGAAGTGTTTTAGATCGTGGCTAATCTACCACTCTTGTAATTCACGAATTAGTTGTAGATGTTTAATCTTTCTAATCTGTAAGTTACAAGAATGCAACATGAAATTGTTCGCGAACTATATACTTTCTAGTTGATGCATATTATAATAAGTCTAATGCTAGTAAGCTAGACAAGAAGTCAAAAGACGAATTATTCAGAATACATGTCTGCCTGCGTGCGAGACAATTTCTGTAATAGGATCTATAGATCCAGAATTCCGCTAGTAAGCGAGACATGAATTTGTGAGAGAATTATATTTCTCTTACGCCAATGCACTGCGTGGATTTGTCATGCAGTGCTCAACAAATCAGAAAAAAATCAATAGATGATTTTGTAGCTGTTGTGCACATTATGATTCTAGATAAATGTATGATCTTGTATATAAATTTGTCTGCTACTATTCGTGTGTCTGATTCGTTTGTTCATTCTCTTCTGCACTTTGGTTTGAACTTGTTGAATGCTGCATTAATTTTGTTAACGTAGATCAGCAGTGTCTGTCTACTCTCTAAAGGATTGTAGGAGTGATACAGTTGGCAGTGACCAGCGATCACATGTGAACTCCTGACGAACTGATCTCGTTCATGAATCTTTTCGCTTTGTGATTCGCTTCGCTTCACTTTGCGATCACTTGGCCATAAGGATAAATCAATTACAGAGCTCACTTAGGTTTCGTTTCGTTTCGTCTCATCTCGTCTCGTTATAGAGCTTGATTGATCTTGTCGCGAATTATTTCGCTTTGTTTCATTTCGTTTCGCGATCTGTGCTTCCAGCATGAATCAATGTCAGTGCTACAATACTTGTAAACCAAGATGGTTCCGGACCTAGCAGAGCAGACAAAGGCAAAGTCATTGTTGTCCCAGAAGAATCTTCTAGAAGGTCGACAAGACAACGAAGAGCGCCAACAAGATATGTGCCAGGTAGCCTTGCTTCCACATCAGAAGAATTATGTGGATTCAGTGGCGAACCACAGACATTCGAGGAGGCAATTGAATGTCCAAAGAAGGACAAATGGATCCAACCCATTAACAAAGAGATGGAATCGATGAGGAAGAACCAGGTACGTTGCAGCCATTACCAGATAAGCGAAAGGTTGTCAAATGCAAATGGGTTTA
Source organism: Diphasiastrum complanatum (assembly GCA_029204225.1). Lineage (NCBI taxonomy): Eukaryota > Viridiplantae > Streptophyta > Lycopodiopsida > Lycopodiales > Lycopodiaceae > Diphasiastrum > Diphasiastrum complanatum. The sequence goes on along the minus strand of CM055096.1, from coordinate 27,851,868 downwards.
CAAGCTCAAGTATGGACCATATGGAGATATCTCAAAATATAAGGCAAGACTAGTAGCGAAGGAATTCTCTCAGATATATGGTATTGATTATTTTAAAACCTTGTCTCTTGTCATCAAACATTTGTCCCTACATTTGTTATTTGCATATGAAGCTGCTTATGACCTCAGGATCCACATTGTGGATAAGAAGATAGCCTTCTTGCATGGTGAGTTAGACTAAGAGGCCTAGATCAACCCCCAGGATATGTCTCGAATTCGCTTCCTGATTATGCATGCAGAATGCATAGGAGTATCTATGGTCTGAAGCAGTCAGCTTGACAATGGTACAAAAAGAAAAATCAACCCTGAAATCATTGGGATTCAAGTCACTAATGGCTGATTCCAATGTCTATGAGAGAATTACTGATGGGAAGATCATCATTGTGGCTGTGTATTTGGACGACACTCTGATACTGTGAAAGAGTGAGAGGCTGATTGCTGAAGTGAAGACAGACATCTCGAAACATTTTGAGATCGTGGATCTGGGAGAAGCCAGGTATTATCTTGGCTTGCAGATTGAAAGGGACTATGATGGAGATAAATTGTACCTTCATTAATCTAGATACACCCAGAAAATCCTAGAGGATTTTGGGATGCTGAATTGCAAGGAGCGAATACCCCAATGCTTGCAGGAACGATACTAACGAATGAAAATTGTTCGAGGACTGTAGAAGAGAGATAATTGATGCAGCTCACACCTTACAAAAAACTGATAGGATCGCTGATGTACCTTGTATACAACGCACGCCCTAACATTGCTTATGCAGTGTTTAGGATGAGCCAATTCTACACGAATCCTGGCTCGACACATTGGAAGATTGCAATACATCTGATGAAAGAGCCTGTGTTTCACTCAAGGACAAAACACATTGCGATCAAGTACCACACTTGATCAGAGACCTGATTGACAAGAAGATACTGCAGACCACCTTCATTGGAACGAAAGACATGGTTGTTGACATTTTCACAAAGGCCCTGGACAAAGGTCTATTTGAGAGACAGAGGAGCAGCCTTGGAGTCGTCAAGCTATCATGCTTTGAGAGGGAGTTGAAGACATATTTTGTTTCTAATGCCAAAGCTTTGTTAGCTTTCAATTTTGAACCTTTGACAAAAGGCGAGACGACACGACACGACACGACACAAAATCAGTTGTGCCCCATGAACAACCAAGAAGATCAGCCAAGTACCATTGGGTGCAGAAATCTGGTATGATAGTATGACATCATCAGAAGTGTTTTAGATCGTGGCTAATCTGTCACTCTTGTAGTTCGCGAATTAGTTGCAGATGTTTAATCTTTCTAATCTGTAAGCTACAAGAATGCACATGAAATTGTTCGCGAACTATATACTTTCTGGTTGATGTATATTACAATAAGTCTAATGCTAGTAAACTAGACAAGAATTCAAAAGACGAATTATTCAGAATACATGTCCGCCTGCGTGTGAGACAATTTCTGTAATAAGATCTGTAGATCCATAAGTCCGCTAGTAAGCGAGACACGAATTCGTGAGAGAATTGTATTTCTCTCATGCCAACGCACTACGTGGATTTGTCATGCAGTGCTTGAAAAAGCAGAAAACATAAATAGATGATTTTGTAGCTATTGTGCACATTATTATTCTAGATGATTGTATGATCTTGTATGTAAATTTGTCTACTATTATTCGTGTGTCTGATTCGTTTGTTCATTCTATTCCGCACTTTGGTTTGATCTTGTTGAATGCTGCATTAATTTTGTTAATGTAGATCAGCAGTGTCTGACTACTCTCTGAAGGATTGTAGGAGTGATACAGCCGACAATGACCAGTGATCACATCTAAACTCCTGACGAATTGATCTCGTTCGTGAATCTTTTCGCTTCGTGATTCGCTTCGCGATCACTTAGCCATAAGGATTAATCAATTACAGAGCTCACTTAGGTTTCGTTTCGTTTGATGATGACATTGTATCATCTACATTTGGATATCCCTACTGATTTGGAACCTTTATAGAGAAGAGGAGGCAAAGGAATTCAAATATTTGCTGAAGATCATTCTCGTTATAGGGCAGAAGAAAAGGAGGACTTGGATTTGTGGACAAATGGCTCATTATATCTTCAAGATCCTAGCACTTTGACTCATCCCACATTCTCTTCAATAAGTAATCTAGTTACATGGATATGCATGGGCATACTGAATTACTAGGATATTGTGAGAGATTGAAGAATCATGGAAATCAGTTTTATATAAAGAAAATTCACTTTTTAGAATGTGAGTTGATACGGGTATCCTCTTATTGTCAAAATAAAGATTGTCTTCTCTTAAAGACCTTAGAAAGAAATGAACAATTTAAAAGGAATAATGAATCATTACAAAAGATAACAATCGATATCAAATCAGAACTAGAGCAAATGCAATCAATGTTACAATCTATTCGAATTGATAACTTACAATTATTGAAGGATGTGGAATTGGCTAAGAAGAAGGCTGGGAATAAGAAGGGAAAGTGACAAAGTTGCAAGGATATACAAACACTTTCAAAAGGAGGTCATCGAAATAGAAGGATTTGTGCATTCAAGTAAGCATATTCTGATTTTTGTAACTTGATCAATAACATATGGATTTATTTCAGCTACGGTGATATTCTGCTAACTATTTGTCTTTTTGCAGATCTGCATTAGTAGCTTCTCAGAATATTAAGGACAATGCTTCACTTGAAATGTCGTTGAGCTCAATATTGACTGGCAAATCCACTGAGTGTATCACGATGAACAATAGGAGTTCAAATGTAAAGTGCAAAATAACAGAGTCTTTGATGGTGGACATTCAAAATTTTTAGATAAGACTATAGTTCAAGGTGCTTGTGATTTTGTAGGTATTAGTAGTGAAGCATATGGAACAATATTGAAATTTATTAGCAAAGCTTTTAAACAAGTTCAAATTACAAAAGTCCCAATCCCAAGGTCATATTACTTGAAGAAAGAGAGGGATACATTACACATAGGTATGCATAAGATCATCGGTACCCCATTTCATATTGAGCCTGGTGTATGAAACTAATGGAAGATCAATATCTTATAATTCATCCAACAACTTATTTTTTGATCTAAATTACTTGATAAGATACATTGTCACATTCTATGATATAACCTCTGAAAAGGTGAAAATAATCATAGTACTTAAGTTAGATGAGTCAGAAATTGTGAAAGGGCAAAAGATGGAGATGGTTAGTATAACTCTCATGAATGGTGCACTATCACAAACAATGGATCAAGAAGATTTCAGATTCAGTGTCCAGTCCGAGATTGATATATGGTGGTTGGCAACATTTCAGGTAATTTTTTTGATTATTACATTAGATTCAATGAATAATATTAATTCATATTATACTAAGTTTATTGATTCATTGGACATGTACTGAAGGAGGATCATGATATATTATTATGGATATTCTCTAGGACATCTTACCCTAGGATCATGCTCAATGTTCCAGGAGTGGGAGACTTCAATGTTGAATGGCACTTAGCAGGTGATTTGAAAACATTGAAATGCATGTATAATGTCTCTCATGGTGCTACATCTAAACACCCTTGTTTGTACTGCATGAAAATGGCAAAGAATGTAACTAGGAGTACATGAATTACTAGAGAATATGTAGATCCAAACTGGAGGCCCGTGGTGCTTGTTCCAACATCCAAGAGTAGCTTGTATCTAAAGAATTCAGAAACAATACTATTAGGAGTAGGCCACTCATCATTTTGAAAACTTGGCAATGGAATCCTTTGGACTTCTTCCTCTGTATTGCAGCTTTCCAACATCAGAATGAATCACATCCAATATTTCTGCAAGTGATTGTGTTGGATCCCATTCACTTATGTTTGATGGATATAAATTTGAAAGAAAAAAATGTTGAAATATTTAAATCGTAATCTAAAGAGCATCAATCAAAAAATACATATGATTACAGTAGAGTGCATACGTTTTGATATACTTACAGTTACATTTTTGATGATCATGAGGATTGATATCTTGTACTTTTACTTCTGAATGCATATAAGCATGTTGTACTAAAACTTCTGATATAGAGTGACCTCTGGGAGTTGTCTTCAAACTTCAAAATCTTTGCTTTCCAATAAGATTTGTATGTCATCTTGCCCTTTTCTTCTGTCAAAAATTGCCCTTTGATGATGGATGCAACAACGCTCATGAATTCTTCGTATATTTTGTTGGCTTCCAGTTATCAGCGTCATCTTTCTCATTGTAAAGAATCACAGACTCAATTGTAGATCTCGGTCTCCTTGCCATTGCTATTTTCAAGACTTAGGCGCCAAAAATCTCTGATTTATTACTAAATTCAATTTTTTGTATCACATTTAATCTCATGAGAATGCCACAGTAGTCACAGTTACTGTGCATATTGTATTTCTAGCAACTATGCATACTATATTTCTATAACTATAACTAGTCTAGTTAACAAATTTTATTATACTAACCAGCTTAGTTAATTAAATTTAACTTCAGGTATTGACGTCGAGCAGATTAGCACATGTCGGGCAGGAAGTGCGAACCAATGGGATACGTCCATGCTGCCCGATGCAACTTTCAAAGTTTGATGTAATATATTTTTATTTTTAAGTCCATTTGGGCTACGTTACATAGACTTCAGATCTGAGCATTTTCATTGGGCCAGCTAGAGGTCGAAACTAGAGAAAAAAATAAAAGTATCTTTACAAAGGGTCTTTTTTTAAATTTTGGAACTCCTCTAATGGTTTCGAATTCAATTTTGCGTTTTTAGGTTCGATTGGTCCTGCTTGAATTCGAACAAGTGATTTGAGCTTTTCGGGTACTCGAATTTGAACTCTCTCTAAATCACTACTATGTCCAGATGGTAATTCCAATTCATCATCCGCTTGCTTTACTTCTGCTATTGGTAACTCATAATAAGTCTTAAGAATGTCATAGCCGATTAAATCACTATCTGCTATGTACTTCGATTCATCGAATTTGACATCTCGAACTACTTTTATTCTACCAGTTTCAGGTATGTAGACTCGATAGTATGAAGAATGTAACTTGAATCCTACCAAAAAACCTTGTTCTATTTTCTCATCGAGTTTCTTTCTCAATTTGTCTGGTATGTGCATATAAACTGCACATCCGAATGCTCGAACATGAGCCAGCTTTGACTTTCACCATAATTCATGAGGATTTTTGTCTGGTATTTTTGATTTCAGAATTTGATTCTACAGAGAGTTTGAAGTAGCCACTGCTTCCACCCACAACTGCTTCGGTGTCTTTGTGAGCCATCATACACCTGGCAGCTTCCATTAGTGTAAGATTTTTTTGCAATTCCATTGTGCTGAGGTGTGTATGATGTAGTCTTCATATGCATAATACCTCGATCAATATAGAAAGTTTTGAATTTGTTGAAAATGTACTCACCCCCACGATCTGTGTGAATTTGCTTCAATTTGTTGTTTGTCTGTTTCTCAGCCCAATTGATATACTCAACGAATTTCTCGAAAGCTTCTGATTTTGTACGAATAAAGTATACTACAACGAACTTGCTGAAGTCATCAATAAACGTCTTGAAATATTTTGCATCACCCAAAGACATTACTCCAAATGGTCCATAGATATCTGAATGTACAATTTCCAGTACCTTGGTTGTTTTAAAAACATCTTTACTGAAAGGGTGTATGAGTCATTTTGCCTTTAAGACAAGATTTGCAGGTAGTTCAAATATCTCGACTCTTGATTTCGACTCCTTCAATTCTTTGACTCTTGTTGGCTTGGTACAAGGCTGTTAGAAATCAATGATAAACTTCATTGTTACTGTTTACGAGGTACATTAATGTTGACAACTGTGACCAGCTGTCTATTAGTCTACTCGTTGGTTTTCTCTCTCTATCAGGGGTTCAGGGTCTATTTGTACATTTTACATTCTGTATGAGTTAGTGTGATAGAGTGACAGTGCGTGTTCTTCTTCCGCCTTCTTGTGGTGATTGCTTATGGTGAATGCTTGATGTTGCATATCTAATTCTTGACATGGTATCAGAGCAGCAATAGTCCTGCGTGCTTGATCAGTGGATACAGCTTGTCACAGGCTCCGCAACGAAGTGAGAAAGTCCTTCACGGGAGGTGAAAGCTTGGAGAGATAAAAATGGCTAGAAGAAATCCTTCTTTGGTGTATTTTGCAGGTTTGGAGCTCAGAATCATCAGTGGGGAATGAAGACATAGTCCCTAGTCTAAATTTCATTTGAATAAACACTTTTTGAAAGTGTGGGAAAGATAGAATGCGAGTTTGAGTAGATTCAATTTGAATAAGTTGGGTACATTGAATCTAGACCCAAAATTGGTAGGGTTAGCATTTGGGTGGAAAAGCCAAGTGGCCAAATAGGGATTGGACCTGCTATAAAAGGATGTAACTCGTGGAGAGAGTCATCTTCTCTCTTCTCTATCTCATTTCATGCTTATACATGGTTCTCTTGGGTTCTACTATCCATTGGTGCACTATCTTGGTGATTGCTTGCAATTCTATGTGTAGAATGATCTATATTTGCTATTTTTGGATCCACACGTGTGAAATACAGTAGCTTGCTGGTTTTGTACGGACAGCAACAATACATAATCATTTCATTCAAGTTTGATCAAGTTCTATTAGTGTTTTCATCTCAAATTGTGTGTAGATGCTGATTTTTCTACATTGGTGAAATTGGTAGTGTATTTCTCTTTCTAACCAAAGATCATTCAAGTAGATTGGATCTTAAGGATCTGAAATCTTTCACATGGTATCAGAGCTTGTGTTTCAGGTTATGAAGGAGGAAATCAGATCTATCAATGATTTGGTGAAGATATCAAGTCTAGAGCATGCCAGAGAGGATTCTACACCAAAATTGGATTTTTTGCTTTTGTAGATTGGATCTTTTGTAGATCAAAACACTAAATAGGTCAATATACTTGTTCAATTCTGATTTTTGAATTTACATACTGAATTTGGCCGATTTTTGGATCATTGGTTCAGCCTAAGTGGTGGCTTATAGATTGCATATCAAATTTTCAACATTTGCATGTAGATTTGGAATAGTCAATTTTTTGTGATTTTGTCAAAACCCTAATTTTGATTAGATCTCTAGATAGTGAGATTGCTGGACTTCATTTGAGTGTGTTTCAATCTTAGGAAGTGGCAAAAGTCATTAGATTGAGGATAGATCATAGGTTGATCAAGATTCCATGATTCTATGTGTTGATTTGCTTGGATAAGTGCTAGAAGAGAATTTGTGAGATAGTTTCAAATCTTGGTGATTTCTTTTGAAAGCATTTGTTGTTTTTCAAAGGAGTGCTTTGTGCATTGAAGCAGGTTGAAAGAGAATATCAGGTCATTGCTACATGGCAACCTCAATTGGAGTCATGTTGGAAGCCAATGATAGACTTACCTCAAGTAACTATTCATTATGGAAAGTAAGGATGGAGTCACTTCTTGAGATGAATGATGTTTTGGATATTGTTGTAGGCTTGGAGGAGAGACCAACAACACAACAAGATCAATTGAGGTATGACAAGAGGGCCAAGAAGGCTCTACACATGATAAAGATGAATGTTACCAATGAACTTCTCAAGGAAGTTGGTAAGTGCACATCATCTTTGGAATCTTGGAATTCATTGAAGAAGCTTTATGAATCCAAGTCTACTTCTAGAGTGTTGACTCTAAGAAGGAAAATCTTTTCTTGTTTGCAAAAGAATGAAGAAAGTCCAAGTACTTTTGTTTTGAGAATGAAAGCATTGAATGATGAGTTAGCTTGCATAGATGAAAGCATTAAGGAAGGAGAGCTTATTCAAGTGATTCTTAATGGCTTGTTGGATTCTCATGCTAACATTGTTCAAAGTATTGCTACTCAAAAGACTTTGCCAAGTTTGATGGATCTTTAAGAGATCTTGATCAATGAGGAATATAGGCTTCAAGCAAGAGGTGGATCTACATCGACACTTCAAGAGGATGCTATGTTCACAAAGGGCAAATTCAAGGGCAAAACCAAAAGCAAGTGGTCTAAAGGGCAAGATCAAGTGGATGCTTCTTCAAGTGGCAAAAAGAAGGATAGATCAAAGCTCAAGTGCTTCTATTGTGGCATCAAATGACACTTTGCAAGTGAGTGCTACAAGAAGAAGAGAGATCAAGGAGACAAGCAAGGTAATCTTACTCTTGATGAGGATGGTTTGGATGTGCAAGATGCAAATGATGATGCTTTTGTGATGTCTTCATGTATGCTTGCTAATGATGGAGATCTAGATCCTTGGTGGATTGATAGTGGAGCAAGTTCACACATGACCTTTCACAAAGAGTACTTCACTTCTTTGTTGGCATATGGAGATGACAAGAGGGTATTCTACACGACCAATGATGGTGAGTGTGCAATCAAAGGGATTGGCACAATTCCTATTTCTCTCTCTACAAATAGGAATGTTCATTTGGAGGATGTCTTGTTTATTCCATCTATTACCAAGAATCTGCTTAGTGTGAGTCAAATGCTAAGTAAGGGCCTCAAGGTGGAGTTTAATGGAGATGCTTGTTTGATCAAAAGGAAGGATGTCTTGATTGGAAAACGTAAAAGACAAGGGAAGTTGTTCAAACTTGATGCTTGTGTTATTGCTAACCAAGTTGGATGTGTTGCAAGGGAGCAAATTTCCATTGAAGAGGTTTGTCACAAAAGGATGGGACACCTCAACTTCAAGTCATTGGAGGTAATGGCAAGGAAGAAGGTTGTGATTGGTCTTCCAAGTTTCTTAAGTAATGACAAGCATGTTTGTGAGTCTTGTGCTTTGTCTAAGTCACATAGACTACCTTATACTAGATCTATTTCTAGATCTACAAATCCTTTTCCACTTGTACATTCGGATATTCATGGATTTACTACAATTAGCAATAGTGGAGCTAAGATGTATGTAACATTCATTGATGATTTTAGTAGATTTTGTTGGATCTATCTACTGAAGAGCAAGGATGAAGTGTATGATGTCTTTATCAAGTTCAAGAATGCAAGGGAGAACCAATTTTCCACAAAGATCAAGTGCTTGAGAGGTGACAATGGTGGTGAGTACATATCTAACAAGTTCAAGGCCTTTTGTGATGAGCATGGGATCAAGAGGGAGTATACAACATCAAGGACCCCATAACAAAACGGAGTGGCTGAAAGGAAGAATAGGACTTTATGTGAAAGTACTAAAGCTATGAGGTTAAGTGCTAATCTTGACAAGCCATTTTGGGATCAAGCTTTGTTGTGTGCCAATTTCTTGTGCAATAGGTGGCCGAGTGCTATTTTGGATGGAAGGACACCTTTTGAGATGCTATTCAAGAGGAGGCCGAGTGTCAACTTTCTAAGAACCTTTGGATGCACATGCCATGTCAACATTACTCTTGATGATAGGACCAAGGAGGAATTTGTGAACTCCATTCACTCAATTTCTGAGGTGGACTTCAAAGTTCATGTGCGAGGCCAATTTTTCACTATCACTGAAGACCTATTCTGCCCAGCTCTCGGGTTACCTTTGGATGGGAAGATGGTTTCAACCAATAAAGACTCAGTGGATGAAGCAGCCCACTTTTTTAGCAACTGTTTCGTACCCACGAAGGGAAATTTTTTTTTATCAACTCAAAAAGGAGATGCCAAGAGGATCTTAAAGCATCCCACGAGAAGATCGATGCGCTCGAATCAGACAACACAAAGCTGATCGAACAACATCGTTCTCTCGAAACACAACTTTAGACTCTAATAAAAGAAGCTGATTCTTTGAAGAAGGTGAATATTGCAATTCAGGCCAAGTCTGACAATTTCCAGACTCAAAATGATTCTTTGAAGCAACAACTCTTGGCTGTGAATCAACATAACATCGCCCTCCAGAAATATTTGCAGGAGGAGCGAATGACACGAATAAAGACAGAAGCTGCTCTTTTTGTGAGCACTAATGTAGGGTCAGTCACAGTCGACCTCACGAAGCTGAACCAGCTCCAAGACCAGATGCTCGAAAATTTTTGAGTCAAGTTCTTACAATCGCTCGAGGATGCATAGACACTTGTCGAGGAAGAGTTGGCTGAGCTGAAGGAGCTCTCAAGTGAAGCCACCCCATCTTGCAGCGGGCTCGATTCTCATGACGAATATCTTCAGGCCCTGCTTTACATTGATGACATTATACAACAACTTCAAGCTGTGCCATCTTGTTCCGGAGCCTCGGACCATCAAGAGTATTTGGAGGCTGTCGCGAATCTCGACAATCTCGAGCAGGAGCTGTCGAATCTTAAGCAACAATTGGAAGATCAGAAGCTGGATGCTGAGTTGCAAACTCAGGACTTGACAACTGTATCACCACAGCCAAAGCGAACACGGTGCAATCAGTCAAAGGTATGTGCTGACAGATTCCGTGAATTTGCTGAACGCTTCTGGAAATGGTGTCCACATGCATTTAATGTTGAATTGCAATGGCGTGTGGATTACATGATGCTACCAGACGCAGTAGGCATTGCCTTCGACGATTGGAAGCAACCTTGGAAGAAGGATGACTTTCTCTGGTTATGGGACCAGCTCTCTATCGAACAGAAAGGATGTCTCTATTGGGGCACAATCTAGGGTAAGTTCCAGGTCGTGCCTTTCGGATCAACAGAGTTGTACATAGGCTCTTCGGCTAGTAGTTCAAGGGCAAAATCAAAAGTAAGTGGTCTAAAGGAAAAGACCAAGTGGATGCTTCTTCAAGTGGCAAAAAGAAGGATAGATCAAAGCTCAAATGCTTCTATTGTGGCATCAAAGGACACTTTGCAAGTGATTGCTACAAGAAGAAGAGAGATCAAGGAGACAAGCAAGGTAATCTTACTCTTGATGAGGATGGTTTGGACGTTCTGATGCAAATGATGATGCTTTTGTGATGTCTTCTTGTATGCTTGCTAATGATGGAGATCTAGATCCTTGGTGGATTGATAGTGGAGCAAGTTCACACATGACTTTTCACAAAGAATACTTCACTTCTTTGTTGGCATATGAAGATGACAAGAGGGTAATCTACACGGCCAATGATGGTGAGTGTGCTATCAAGGGCATTGGCGCAATCCTTATTTCTCTCTCTATAAATAGGAATATTCATTTGGAAGATGTTTCGTCCATCCCATCTATTACCAAGAATTTACTTAATGTGAGTCAATTGCTAAGTAAAGGCCTCAAAGTTGAGTTTGATGGAGATGCTTGTATGACCTAAAGGAATGATGTCTTGATTGGAAAAGGTAAAAGACAAGGGAAGTTCTTCAAACTAGATTCTCATGCTATTGCTAACCAAGTTGGATGTGTTGCAAGGGAGCAAATACCTATTCAAGAGGTTTGGCATAAAAGGATGAGACACGTCAACTTCAAGTCATTGGAGGTAATGGCTAGAAAGAAGGTTGTGATAGGTCTTCCAAGTTCCTTAAGTGGCATCAAACATGTTTGTGAGTCTTGTGCTTTGTATAAGTCACATAGACTACCTTTCTTATACTAGATCTACAAAGCCTTTTCAACTTGTACATTCGGATATTCATGGATTTACTACAATTAGCAATAGTGGAGCTAAGATGTATGTAACATTCATTGATGATTTTAGTAGATTTTGTTGGATCTATCTACTAAAGAGCAAGGATGAAGTGTATGATGTCTTTATCAAGTTCAAGAATGCAAGGGAGAACCAATTTTCCACAAAGATCAAGTGCTTAATTAAGGAGTGACAATGGTGGTGAGTACATATCTACCAAGTTCAAGGACTTTTGTGATGAGCATGGGATCAAGAGGGAGTATACAACATCAAGGACCCCACAACAAAATGGAGTGGATGAAAGGAAGAATAGGACTATATGTGAAAGTGCTAAAGCCATGAGGTTAAGTGCTAATCTTGATAAATCATTTTGGGATCAAGCTTTGTTGTGTGCCAATTTCTTGTGCATTAGGTGGCCGAGTGCTATTTTGGATGGAAGGACACCTTTTGAGATGCTATTCAAGAGGAGGCCGAGTGTCAACTTTCTAAGAACCTTTGGATGCACATGCTATGTCAACATTACTCTTGATGATAGGACCAAGGAGGATCCATCTTCAAGGAGAGGTATTTTTGTTAGATATAGTGAGGTGAGTAAAGCCTACAAGGTTTACATTCCTTCTACTAACAAAGTGATTATTGGTAGAGATGTCATCTTTGATGAGGGGAACATTCCAAAAGTGTCTTCAAGCATGATTGATAAAGGTGTGGATGGATCTAACATTCTTGATGTTGATGTAAAGGATCCTACTTTAGATGGTGATGATGATGGACATCAAGTCAAAAGCCAAGGAAAACATCAAGGGAAAGATAAGTACCTTCAAGGCTCACATATGATGAAAAGGGTAAGCAAATAGTTTCTTGGAAATTATGTTGCTTTCCTAACCTCTTTTGATGAACCTACAAGTGTAGATGAAGCAAGGAAAGAAGAGGAGTGGATCCAAGCAATGGATATCGAGTAATCACGCTCTTATAAAGAATGGAACATGGAGATTGGTGGAGTTGCCTAGGGACAAGAAAGCTTTTGGATGCAAATGGATCTTCAAGGTAAAGACAAACCAAGATGGGTCTATCAACAAGTACAAGGCAAGGTTAGTGGCAAAAGGATATGCTCAAGAACAAGGGATTGACTATGATGAGACCTTTGCACCCGTGGCAAAGATGGTAAGCATTCGAGTCATCATCTCACTTTCTACACTTTATGGATGAGATCAATGGAAAATGGACATTACAAATGAATTTTTGAATGGTGATCTTGAGGAGGAAGTGTACATGGAGCAACCTGAGAGCTACATTTCATCAACAAAGCGAAAGCATGTGTGTCTACTACAAAAGAGTTTGTATGGCCTTAAGCAAGCACCAAGGAGTTGATATGCTAAGTTTAACACTTTTTTACTCTCTCAAAGCTTTGTTATGATTGAGTATGATCATTCACTTTATTATAGGTTTGCTGGAAATGATGTTACCATCTTGGTAATCTATGTGGATGATATAATCTTGAGTGGTGGAGACAATCAAGATGTCGAGGAAATCAAGAGTGCTCTTAAGAAGGAGTTTGAGGTGCATGATCTTGGTAACTTTCATTACATTTTGGAAATAGAAGTTATTAGATCTTCTCAATCTACTTTCATTTGTCAAGAGAAGTGTGCTAATTCTATTCTAAAAAGATTTCATATGGTAGATGCAAAAGCTTGTGAATGTAAAGCTAACTATAAGAGGTAGTGAAAGATCCTTCAAGGACATTACTAGACTAGATCTAAGCTATTGTGTTGGAAGATTGAGTTAATTCATGCAAGATCCTAGTGAGGAGCATTGGAATCTAGGAAAACAAGTTTTGAGGTACATCATTGGAACTCGAGATTTTGGCATATTGTATGAGGGATCATCATCTAATCTTTTTGGAT